>JAHVAK010000468.1:0-62242 GCA_019845155.1 Luehdorfia chinensis
AGTAAACACCGATAAGCTGTATAACACGGAATAAGCGTATCTGGAACTGACTCATACCGACGTGCATGTTCTGAATTCATTCAATAATGTTTAAATAATTTAGAAGTAGTTATAGATTTTACATCTCGTATATTTTTAGGTCATTAGGTGTTATAAATTTGAGAACCTTATATTTTTTTCCCATAATTTGTGCGGGGTGCGTACAGTTTAATGACACTACTTCGCCTAAGTTTCATTTTATGTTATCGAGTTTTTGTTCGGGGATGTAATTTTTGTGTTTTTATTTAATATTTTCCGAATAAGCACACACTTAAAATATTTGCAGGTGTTAAATAATCATAATTAAATAATACTTTTAATTATTTGTTTTGGGCAGATTGAAATATGGCGAGGTTTGTTTTAGCTGCTGTACCCCATATTTCAATGAAGCCTTAAGGTAACTTAAGAAAATATATTGTACTGAATCCAACATGCAAATGTCCATACGGTCACACAAAATAAATATTTATAGGGTGGTTATTCATATGGTTCTCCGCCCAGACCGTCGACACAATTTAAATTTTCGGAGGAAAGTGACGAGACGAGCAAATCGTTCGTAAGTGCGATGTCTGCCCATAATATTCTGTGTTACCCAGAACATTTCTGTGTCTCGTATGCCCAGTAGTTAAACCGTTTGCACACTACTATAAGACGGCAGAATAACTGGCACTGCGGAGCTAACTTTACGGATTCCTGCATAGTAATCCTACTATGACCGAGGTCTGGAACGTCCCTAAGTCAGAAGAGGGAAATACCTACTTTGGCTTACGTTGATCTGATCCCGTGGGTGTCGTAAAAGTCGACAGAGTTAAAATTAAAATCAGAAGATAGGCAGTAGCATCTGAATAAATAAACTGCGGTTGCCAACCCGCCTGCCAAGCGTGGCAACTATGGCAAAATCCCCCCAAAAATGATTCAAATGAATAAAAAGAGGCCTATGTTCAGCAATGGACAAATGATAAGCTGAAATTATGATGATGATGACATAACGTCATCATTTTAAAACAAAATTTAAGTTGTAGCAGACTTCTCAAAGCTTATTTCAAATCATGTTGCCTTTTTAATTTAGATATTTTAGATTTCTGGATATAAAATATATATAATTACCTGACCCAAAAACAATCAAAGAAATAAAACCATACAGAAAAGATAATTATATGCTACAATGAAAGTATAATACCATTAGTAACCCAGCTTAAATAAGACCGTATAATAGAAATCGTCACGATCATGGCCATTTCTCATTAACAAATAATGTATACAAAACGCACATTCGTGTAACATTTGCGTAAGAAATTATCGTAGCGGGCCTCTAACACAATTCCCAATTAGCTCAAGGTTGTAAGGTAACAAAGTATCGAAAGTATTACTGGCTAGAAGGACACCGCGACCTATAAAAGTTTCAAAAAACCGAATGTTGTTTTGTTAGAATCACGGGAAAAATATTCCTGCAATGTTCTTTGTAACTTCTAATTAATACTGAGTAAACTCATTTAATTTTATGTCTTCGCTGGCGCCAGTAGTTGTGCCGCATACAAATTACAGTTTCGGTTTTAAATTACACTTGATAGGTTCATGTCTATCAGACGGTGTCTGATGTCTTCGATCTTTTCACATAAGCGCTTTTCGAACCATCTTGAAATAAATAAAACAAATGGTTTAGAAGGCAAAAACAAGATTATTTGGACACAAAAGAAAGCATTTTACTATGGGCTAACTTAAGAAGTGGTTTTGTAAATCTCTGGTTGAAAATTATGATATAAATATTTAAGACAATATTGATCTGTAATGATTTATAACTAAAATCTCTATTAATTTTATAATAAACCGTTCTAATAAGGTAAAAGTATCACCAATCTAAATCTCATACATACATACATAAGATCACGACTGTATCCCATAAGGGGTAGTCAGAGACTGGGCACTCACTGCAAAAACAGATGACTGCCACAATCCACGTTTCACCAAAACAATATAATGCACTTGGTGTGATAGGTGGTGAGCCCATCGTCACCATGCGCTGTTGCTCGCCTTTTACGAGATCCATTAGATGAGATGGAGTGGTAGTATTCTTTTAACGAGAGTTATTAGTTTACCGTAAAACATAGGAATCAACAGATATGATGCGGTTCTCAGTTGAACAAAAGTTTAATTTTCTTCACAACCACATTTAAAAAATCAAGCGCTTTCTTTATTTTGTAAATTATGCGATTAAGGGTAATTCGGTAAAGTTTATTAATAAAAATAATCACTCACAAAACTTAAAATATTATATTTAACATATGGGAATGTCGTGTACGACGCGGCGACGTGCTTAACCACCCGTCATGTCTCGTTTCTCGCGAGGGCGAAAAGTGTGCTACGTGAGTGGCCTCTGCCTACCCCTTGTATGGGAAATAGGCGTGACAGTATGTATGCATATTTCGGATAACACACATACTTTATTTAATTCTTTGACATGTTAGTTAATAGAATCAGGCGTTACTTTGCGGAAATCCATTATAATGAAGCAAAGCAAGTTAATTTGCTAAGCTATTTTATTTTTTAAATAAACTTCCTTTCCTTCATTATTCTTTGACAAAGATTAATATAATATTTCACTAGGTATCGATTTTTTTCCACGTTACAGCTACAGGTACTTGATTTTAAAATACATACGAATACACCCCAAATTACAGCTTGAAAAAAATGTGGACCTACATAGCAACATTTTACACCAGTTATTAAAAAAGTAACAGAAACAATTATTTAATTACGTATTCATATGAATATGTATAAGCTTTGTATGTAGGCGTTGAAAAATAAGGACGCACGACACGGTTCGTGACAAACTGGCGTGTGTAAGCAGCTTAATGGGCTTGCATCAATCAAAAATGAATTATATACTGGAGTTATACGGTTCACAATGAAACGATGTACCGATGGCGAGTGAAAATACAGTGTTTTATTCGCAGAAAAGTGGCTAGACTAAATAAGCATCGTTTATGACGGTTGCCTTACTTAATGCGACGGATTTATTGACTTTGCTTAAGTTATGTACGATAAGCAAAGCACTAGTATTTTAAATATTTAAACTTATTGATATACCTAGTCAAACTATAAAAAGTTAACAAAAATAATAAATGCTCCAATTTACAGAGTTTATCATACGTACATTGTATTTTAATCTGTAAAAATAAATTATAAATTCAAATTCAAATTCTTTATTTGCTATACCTAGTCCGGCCTGTTCTGTTACAAATGAAAATGCATTTTTTTAATGAAGTAATGTAATAATACTATTAAAATTCATACCTACATATTTATTAGTCTCAGCAAAAAATAAAAAAAATATTCTATTCGAAATGGCCACCTTTGGCTATTATACAAGCCTTTAATCTGTTTGGCCACGACTCTATGAATTTACGCACTATTTCCAAGGGAAATTTCGCCACTGCTTGCTCCAAAGATTTTTTAAGAGACTCAATGTCGCCGTGATGTTTAGAGCAGGCCATGTCCTCTAAAACTGACCATAATTTGAAGTCTAAAGGGTTGCGGTCTAGGCTAGATGAGGGCCAGTCTTAGCTCTAATAAAGTCCGGAACGTTGGTTTCAAGCCAGGCTTGGGTAGTTCGTGCCTTGTGACCAGGTGCAGTCTTGCGGGAAAGTCCACGGTATATTTTTAAAAAGCGTATTGCTGAGAGATTTCACAACATGATCCCAGACTGTATCTTGATACACTTTGGCTCAAGTTTTCACTCCTTTTTCAGAAAAATGTAGTTTTGTGACTCCTTGATAAGACACGCCCCACCAAACCATCACTGACGCAGGATGATGACCATGTTGTACCTTTCCGACCACTTGAGCAGCTTCTTTAGAACTGTGAGCGTACACTTTATCATTTTGCTTATTGTAGTGTTCTTCAATCGTGAAATTTTTTTCATCGGTAAAGAGGATATTTCTGTGCCTTTCACCTGCGTATCGCGACAGAAAGCGTTTTGATCGATCCACTCTCTTTTATTGTAAAGATTGATTAAGGGCATGTCCTGTATATCGACGATAAGCACCGAGCTTGTTTTATAATGCGCGAAAGAGTCCCAGAGGGAATCTTCATTTCTCGGGATAAGATTTTTTTCTTCCTAATGGGGTTTCGACGTATTCTGGCGTTAACAGCATTAACAGCCTTGTAGTTCTAACAGCACGCGGCCGCCCCGATATTTTCTGGCCTTCGACAGAGGAAGTGTTTTTGTATCTGTTGATAGTACGATATACGAACATACGGCTGATACCAAGCTTTTGAAGTGTCTGGAATATGACCGACGGCTCCATAGCCACTTAGTGCAAGGCGATCACTGCAATCTTATTTTATTTAACATCCCATTCCATATTGTAATTTGATCATGAATACGAAAAAATATGTGAAATGGCGCAAAATCGAAAGAAGTTTTTAAAATAATATAGGTGTTCCAAATTTAAAATAATTAAAAAGTGACAAAAATATTTTTTTTAGATAACAGTATTTATGGCCAGACTAGTTAAATAGGGTAATGTAAGAAGCTGGTTATTGTAATCAGATAATATGTGACCTAAACCTATTTAGCTATTTTTATAGCATGCAAACAATTTTAGATTTCGTAGTCGATACAAATTTTTAATAAATAATAAATTACAAATTTAAATTCTATATTTATGTCAAATTTCACTTAGTGGATATAATCAATAATTTCAAATAATTAGGACACACTATACATAATTCTAAAAATAAATTATACTATGAAATATAAAACGAATAAGAAATGTTACAGTAGTAAAATTTTTATTAATTGATGCATCGAAAAGTCAGAGAAAAGTCTATATTTAAATTAGTCTCTGTAATTTAAAAAATCATCTGCGCAATGACATTTTAAATTTGTTTTGTGGTAATTGTTTTATTCGGTCCGGTATTTTATTATGAATTGTCTTACACATATCATACCATTTTTTTGCGTTCAAGGAACAGTACAGTAGTTTATTATGGTTTACATTATGTAAAGCCTTATTTGTTAAGTTAAATGCGACATGTGCTGTCGATTTATTTTTTGAAAATTTTTTGAAAGCCATATTGATTTCGTTTGATTATTGCAAATTTACTCATTTAATAACAAAGTTTAAAATGCAATACTTTTTTCAATATCTTTGAAAACATGGGGACTAGTGTAATTGGACGATTATTATTAATATTAGTTTTATCGCCCTTTTTAAGTAATGGTTTTACGACTAAATTTTCGAATTTCTCCGGAAAAATTCCAGACTCTAGCGAGAGATTAATCGGGAATGTTACTACTTGACTTAATTCTTCTTTGTAAGATTTAATTCCTTCAGATTCTTTGTTATTAAACAACATTTTTACTTTAGTGATAATGTTCTCATTTACTGGAGTTAAAAAAATTGAATTACATAGAAGCTGCATAGTAGTATTTTCAATTTTTTTATTTTTATGGCTTGTATGATTAATGAAGTAATTGTTTAATACGGATGCTATTTGTGAAGGTTCGTTTACCTCTGTACCATTATATTTTATTTTATTGATTTAATTCACAGTATGTAAGTGTACCACCACTTTTGTTTTTTATAATCTTCCATGTAGCTTCACATACGTTCTTACTTTTTGCTACATTTAGATATGTATTATGTATATTTACAATTCTTTTGGCAGTATTTTTTAATACTTTGTCGTATATTTAATTCGATCGGTATTTTTGTTAGATGAGTAATATTATTAACGAAGTTGAGTTTGAGTTTTGCAACTCTTTTTAGCCCTTTGATATCCAAGTAAGCTTAATAAACAATTCGAATTTTGACTTTTATTTTTGGAAATCAAAGGTTATAGAGTAAACAAAAAAGACCAAAAACCTCATCAAAAGCAACTTTTAAGTCTGTGTGCTTGTAAACTTCGCAAAATGTCAAACTTTTTAAATATTTTCATATTATCTTGCGAGTAAAAAAATAGTGTTAAATACTTCTTTTTTACTCGCCTATAAATGTCTCACTGCTAAGCACAGGCCTCCTCTCGTTTCCGAGAGGTTTTTGGAGCTAGGACAAATCCGACACGCTGCTCCAATGCGGGTTGGCAGACTTCACATGTCTTCTAATTTTTTTTTCTCAGACATGTAGGTTTCCTCACGATGTGTTCTTTCACCGCCGAGCACGTGGTAAATCAGTACTTAAAATTGCAATTAACAATTTTAGTGGTGCCGGCACCGGGAATCGAACCCAGGTCCCACGCGTACTTAAATTTAAAGCGAAATCACACAAATCATTTTATTTTTAAAAGTAAATTTTAATGACTGCAGTCTCCGACAGCCATAGCGAATGAATAAATCCTATTGCTTCATCTATATTACTGATTATTAGATCAAGACACGATTTGCCTCTCGTCGGTTAATTTATGTGTAGAGTAAGTTTATATTTTTTATAATGTCCTTAAGACATGTATTATAATGATTTGTTTCAAGAATGTTTATATTCATGTCCCCGGCAATAATTATTTTCTTTTTTCAATATTTAAATAAATATTTATGAAGCATTAAATCGATTTTATCTAAAAAGTATTCCTTGTCTTTTCATTTTTGACAGAATTCTGTATAAGCAAACAATGATTATTTTATAATTAATAAGATTTATGGCACAATCACTCTAATGTATGCTTGACTATTTACTAGAATAGAGATCCTAATTAGCTTTAATACAAACAAGGATATTCTTGTGATTTTGAAGCAGTGTGATTCGGTTTGATAAACTAGCTGATGCTCGCGGGGATATACTTTTTTAATTATCCTGTGAAATGTGAGAACCATGTGAAAATCAAATGGTTCCCATTTGATTTTCCAGAATAAAAAACATCCCATATCCGTCACCAGTATGCAAGCTATCTCTGTGCCTAATTTCATCAAGATCGGTTCAGAAGTTAAGCCGTGAAAAAGTAACAGACTGAGGGACGGTACGAGTTACTTTCGCATTAGTATGGATTTATAGTTTCCCGCGGGGGCGAAAAGTAGGTTACATGTCTAGCCTTTGCCTACCCCTTATATGGGAAAAAGGCTTGACACATACATATACTATGTATTTCTTTGAAAATAAAGAAGGATACGGACAATGTTTAGACAAGGGGGAATTTAACGCTAATAAGTTAAGAGACTACTGCCACTGATTTATGAGCGACAGTAGTATTAAACAATTAAATATTGGCAAAATTCAAAGAAAACTTTCATACACAAATTACAAAAATGCCACTACCATCCAAGGTACTTTGCAGAGTATTGTCTGAAATGTCTGCTAATGTGAATAAAAAAAATGTAATAAAAAGCGATATGTAGTTACTTTTATTATTTATATTACAAAAAAAAAACTGTGTCAAAAAATGTCAAACTATAATTAAAAGTCAATCAACTGCTCTTCCCGTTTCTTCTTTTTCTTCTTTTTTGGCTCTTTAGTTGTGTTCTCATCGAAATGTATTTCATTCTCAGGTTCTAAAGACTCCTTTCGTTTGTTTTTCTTCTTTTTAAACTCATTATGTGTATTATCAAGAACAGTGTTAGACTCTTCAAATAATAATTCTGTTTCAACCTCCGGAGCGATTCGTTTTCGTTTTTTAATAGGGACTTCTTCTTGACCATCTGCTTCCTGTGACAAATTAGCATTGTTATCATTTTCTAAACTTTCAATTTCTTTATTTTTGCTCTTTTTCTTTTTCTTTTTTTTGGTTTTAACAGTTTCATCTGTATTCAGATCAACAGAATTTTCGGCCATTGCGGTCAAGTTAAGAGACTCTTCACGATGTACGTTTTCAGATGCTTCGTGTTGTGTTTTTTTTCTTAGATTTTTTTTTCTTACTTTCGTTAAGGGTTTCTTTACTGACATCGTCTATGAAAGACATGGGATAACCTTCACTATCGGTTAAAATTATAGTGTTCTTTTTCTTCTTTTTATGTCTATTAGTATATACATCTTCGTTTCCAATTTGATTGTACTGAACAGTCTTATCGTTCAATTTAATAATTGGAGGTTCTACATCGTTATCATTACCATTTGGTAGGTAAGCTTGTTCATTGGCCTTAACTTTAATTTTCTTAACGTTTTCTTCTTTGTTGACACTACTCTGTTGCTTTTCTTTGTTTTCCAAATCTTTTTGATCCCGATCCAGTACAGCTAAAAAGAATCCTATAGTAAAATCAGAATCAGGTTTGGCATACATGCATCTTGTACCTATACTACCGTACATTCCCGATCCAAAGTTATTCCATTGGCCTTTCAGGAGTTCTTTAACATCTTGAACTCTCCATTTGGCTCTTGAGGTTTTAACGATGTTCGTAATGACCCTTTCATTCTCCTCTGGGAATAAAGAGCAAGTGCTGTAAACTATTCTCTTTGCTTTTGGAAAGGAATTCATGGCGTGTTTTAGAAACTTTTCTTGCAACGACGTTAGTTTTGCTAACCGTGTATCTTCAATGTAGTTGTGCACACAAAGCTCCATACCTGTAAATAAAAAGGGAAATATTGAAATGCTAAGGAAATAAATAAACAACACTTATGTTTATAATACAACGAAATTATAGTTTTCACTATTTCTTATATATAGAATTGCAAACTTTCACTAATACACGTATTATAGCAATACATTCAAACTTTTTCTTAAAAAATAATATGCTATTACTGCTGGAAAATGCCACTAAAACTACTCTGCAGTTTCTTAAATTAGTTAGTGAGCATAGGAATTAACAGTATTAATACGATTAATTAAAAATAACAGTTTGATTTTGAGAAAAGTATCAATGTAGAGTTCATAATTAGCATATACATTTTAATGTATTTTAATAAAACGAATTATTTCTACATATTTTTATAACTATTGATGTTGTAGTTAAGCAGCTTGACGACCGCGTGGCCTTGTGGTTAGGGTAACTGACTACCAGCCGCGAGTCCTGGGTCCGAATCCCAGCTGGAGCCTACATTTGTGCAAATACACAAATTGTTGGTTTTTGGGTCTGGTTGTGTTGTGTCTGTTGTTGTGTCTCTGACACTGCATCCTAGCCTACCTCCGATGTTATCGCATGAGCGTTACATCGGGCGCGCGTAGGTAGGGACGAATAAGTGCTCCTGTATTTGTGCATTTACTTGTGGCACTATAATATCTCCTGTGCAGTTGATTACTTCCGACAGAATTCGGTAGTTGTTGCCGTGGTCAAAAATCGTCCAGGAGGACATCCTCATTTTTTATGAATAACACTGATAGATTCTATGGCAATCTGAGCTTATGGTGATCAATGCTGAAAATCGGTTCAAAATTTGTACAGGCCGGTATTGTAGCTTTAGCAGCCTTTCACGGAATTAGTACAAAAATATAATTTTTTACTACTGAAAACAAGCTCTAGTTACTCATATAATAGTCGATTCGGTCGGCTTTTTACGCAATTAATTAATAGCTTTATAGACTCTCCCTTCCTTCTCAGTAACATCAATTTTGGATGCCCCCGAATTAACTCTCGTAAAAACCTATAGCCTTTCTGTGTCGTTCCTGCAGTTACTACTCCAAAAATCTACAACATCTTTACAGTTTTAAAGATCGTATTGGTAAATATAAGAGGAATCTGAGACCGACAGTTTACGGCACTATTAAAACGTAATAATTCCTTGTCTTATTACGTTTATTTATATTAGCTTCATTATTCATTTACATATTCTTCAGTGCTTTATTAGTCTCTACTTTCGCTTTTTTTGTTTTAATGTGTAGACTATCGGTGGAAACTTGACAGAATTCTTTAAAATTTAAATGTCTATTTTTGTATGTGTAATGTAATGTGTGGTTATTTGTTTCCCTATAAAATAAAATAAAAAATTAAATTCTGTTATGTATTATTGATGAATTACCTGATCCAGAACAACTAGGATCTAGAAGTATGTACTCCACGTCATCGTAGTCACCTCTCTTTATTTCCAAAGAATCTTTGTGTAATGTCTCCACACATTTTGATCCGGTCTTCTCCACGAAGTCGCACAATGTCTGATAACGTTTCTCATCTCTCTCCACGGCGTAGATTTTCCCCTGAAATAGAAAAAAATAATGTTAATTTAAGCTTGCACTTAAGTCTACATTAAAGTCAGTATGTCTGTTAACTCGGATAATCATCAACAGTCTATTTATATATGACCACTGGACATAGTCATCTCATTAAGGAAGGATTTGCTGCAGTCACCGAACTTGGCACGTAGAACTGTGCAGATCGATCATGTCACGTTACCCGGGTGGATTATGACCCACAGGCATGGTGTTCGGGTTAAATGATTCGATTTTTTCGATCATTCGGGTCACAGTTCAAGTGTATGACCTGTTGACGAATGCTGACCAAGTTATTGCTTAACCTGACGATCTTAAACGTGTGTCGCGGGTCTTAGGTCACCGGTGCAACTAATAATAATCCGATCGCTAAATTCAATCACGACAATCGACAGGTCCCAATAGATTTGGCACAAGCACACAGGCAAAAACCGGTTTATTTTGGATTACGCAATGATTCAAAGCGCGACTCGATCATTCATTAAGGTAAGCAATTAGTTACGGTATTTGTATAAACATAAAGTGCAGTTCGGTTTGTCTTGGCACCGGGTCGAAAAGATCGAATCTTTTAAAGACCCGCGATTCGATCACCCGTGTACAGGTTACAATCGAATCAAAAAGATTCGATCAATCGCGATCGACACAGGTCTAACGTAGATTGGCGATCGCAGTACTTTACTTGTACACACATAACAGTATTTGGGCATACAGAGCAGTATAACAATTACTCTCCGCTATTTCGTACTTTGTCTTACTTTAAACAAAAACAAATTTGGCGTTATAGTATTTGGCAACGTTGCATAACATATTGTTTCACAATTTTTTATGATGAAAATATCGAGAAATTAAAATCCGATTTTAAAGGGTTAATGCTGTCGATGTCGAGCGAGACATTAATATATTTATCGTATAAATTCCTACAGTACTGGTACATCCCTCATTAATATTCTTTTCTGTTGTAGCCAGACGCTGTGATCAAAATTAACCAGAAGAACATCATTACCTCATTCCTCATAAAAGCAGCGACTTGGGTGGTTTTCATGCCGGGTGCAGCGCACATGTCCAATACCGTGCTTCCAGGAGGAGGCGCCAAGAGATGCACCGCCATCGCGGTTGCCTGAAAAGAAGAAAGTTTTCTTCTTATTCTGTAGACCTTTATGATTCGGATGCCAAACCAATATTTTTTTTCTCCGTTCCGAAAGCCGATTAAGGTTATATGGACACGCACAGGAATAATTTGGTAACATGTGCTTGACCTTTAAATTTCCGCAGCCATGAGGTAGACTTAAACTGACTGGATGTCGGAAAAAAATTAGTTTTTTACAAACCATCGTTGGTTGTTCGAAGAGGATACTTAAGATGGGACAAAAACAAGTACATTGTGTAGGGAAAATAATCCTGTCTCTAGCTGGGGTAAAAGTCGGGACTCCTTCGTCATTTCAGCCTATCACTAGTCCACAGCTGAACAGAGGCCTCCCCCATAGATTGCCACAAAAGTTTATAGCTCTCATTTTGAAGAGGTTTTGCCATAGTTGCCACACTAGGCAGGCGGGTTGGCAACGGCAGTTCATTTATTCAGATTTTCCAGGAAGATGCTGCTGCCCCTCTTCTGGTTTTAATTTGTCCCTCTGTCGACTTTTACGACACCCACGGGATGATAAGGGGTGGTAGATTCTCTTAAGCCGCCACCAGACGGTAAGGGCTCCGTACTGAGTCTTAATTGTACACTTATGTAGTATAATTATACAAACAAATATCCTCGTAATTCCATTAGACGAAAGTAGCCTTTAAAAGGGTGTAATGTAAAAGCATACAAAATATTGTTTTTGTGTATAAAATCGGGACCAATGGTGAGCACCATACCTCTATTACACAAATAAGCCCAACATTTCTTTAGCTTATTACAAATTTTTACCCCATTCATTGGTGAAGATGGCCAGGACCATGTTTTCCTTCTAACAATACACTTAAAAAAGTTAGTATCATGTTTATAGATCTGATGATTGTGCAAGATTGTTACGTACACAGTAACAAAATTAAAGTAACAGCCTATACACGTCCCACTGCTGTGCACAGGATTTTGGAGTAGGGCAGAGCATGCGGTAAATACAGCACTTAAAACTGCTTTTAGTGGTTCCAGTACTGGGGATCCAAATACTCAATTGCTGAACATAGACAAACTTGATATTACTGAAAAATAATAACTATACCAGTCAGTCATCATCATCATTTCAGCCTATCACTAATCCACTGTTAAACATATGCATCTCCTATAGGGTACCATAAATGTTAGTAGTTCCCATTTTGGGAAGAGGAATTTGCTACGCTTGGCGGGCGGGTTGGCAACCGCAGTTTATTTATTAAGATGTTCCAAGAAGTCCATCTTCTGGTCTTACAAAAAGGAGGAGGTTCTATGTTCGAATTTTTTTTTTAATTTCTCTGTCGACTTTTGCGACACCCACGGGATAATATAGGGTAGTAGATAATCTTAAGCCACCACCACACGGCACCAGATACCTCTATACCAGATATTAGTTTTAAAATAATAAATATATACAACTGACATACCTTATCTTGCAAAATAATTTTATTATCCCAATATAATTCATGTTCATGGAGCTTAGTCTTGGGAGCGAAAACAAATACAGTTTTCACATGGTAATCCTGAGTGAAATCATATTCCGTGAGGCTTTGGATTTGACTGAGGTAGTCATTGTATGATCCAGATGTGCACCTGATGAAGTGGTAGCCTTCATCTTGGAAGGCACGTATTGCATCCGATGTAGTCAAGAGGTTTGTGTTGATTCGCACATAGCGGGGCCTGCGGACAACTATTGTAGAATATTCTTTATATGTGTCTTTATCATCTAAGAAAAGTATTTTTTTTGTAAAAAAAAACTTGGTACGGTTTAACTGACCTTACCAATAGTAGCATTGCGTAGTTTTATTCAATTCTTGTTACATAAAAGGGCTAATATTTTTAATTATTTCAAATCAACCTGGAAAAATTATCTGTAGGCCATACAAATATTTGTCCCGTGCGGGAATCAAACCCGTGACCCGTGGCGCAGAAGCCAAACGTTCAGCCACTGCTCAAACCAAGCCGTCGAATTTTACGTATCAAAAATATAGAAATATAGAATAACATCGTTAATATCTTCATCAGACCATAATTAGTATACTAATCTACTTACAGCCTAGTACAGTACAGTAAATAGCCTATAAATGTCCCACGCTGAGAACAGGCCTACTTTCATTTATAAGAGGTTTTCAGTTTTGGAGCCAGGAAAAGTCTGCCATGCTGCTCCAATGACTTCACATGTCCACAAAATATTTTTATTCCTCAGTTGTGAAGGTTTCCTCATGATGTTTTCTATCACCGCAGAGAGCATTGTGTTGTAAATCAGCACATAATTGCACAACAGTGTAAGAGGTGCCTGCACCACAAATCGAAATTGGATCACTTGCATACAATGAAATTTTAGACAAGTGCCTGGCCCTGATCTACCGTGGCATCGGACAGATATTTGTATCGCCTACTGATAGGTGCTTCAGTTGAAGAAATCATAGTGTAGGGCATCATTTAAAATAAAAGAAACTAAAATCGGTGTCAGAAATCTCAGTCTGACCCTATACGTCAGTGTATTATGCATTTCACAAATTGATATATTTTTGAGTTTACCCATTTTCAGATCTTATTTTTAATATTCCACCACTCATTGTAATATTAAACAATGGGTAGAGGAAAGTAAACACAAGTGAATAACACAGTTAGTGATTCCAAAGCAAATGACTACTTTTGCGATATTACCTTGGAAGATGTGTGCTCGTCAAATATGGCCAGGAAGTCAACATAGTTAATAGATTCAAGTGGTACTTTGCGGAAATCGAATATTGTTATTTTCTGAGATCCGCATGCAAAATTCAAAACAGTAAATTGACTCTATGACAAACAGCCACTCAGCCACTGTATCTCAAAGTCAATAACATTTCATAATACCTCATTGTGATATGATACTCGTACATGTACAGTGCTCTCGATTTCACTATGTGTGTGTATTGCTCAGTGATAGTGATGGAGGGTCGCCATATACAAGCCAAGCCAAGGCCAAGCATCTCGGTTCTACTGCGATTCCTGGAGGAGCTTGATTGGCTCAAGTAGACTAATATTCCTGCCTATACGCAAAATATGCGGTAGACGTGGAGTTGCGGAAACCGGCCCGCTATGTATCTATAATCTACTAGTGAGAGAGCACCTGGTAGTGGATCCCCATGGTGGTATGAGTTTGTTTGTGGATCTTAAAAAAATTAACTTTGTTTCCATTTAATTTGCCATTAGGTCAACATCATGTAACAGCAATGTAACAGCTCTTCAATGCTATTAGTGCTCAAAACTTTTAGTTATAATGTGGTGTTAATGTATTAACATTTATTTCTTATAAGTACCACATTCATCATATAAAATTGTAAACACTGTGCAAAAAAAAAACATTTAAATAAAACTACTTTTTACGGATTTCATCGCGTTTAATTTAAAACTATTTTTTTTTGTAACCCGACGTTTCGGGCGCTTTACAGCACCTATGGTCACGGGGGGACTGAGGTGACAGTTGTCCTGATTTCATACTTAACCCGGAGTACCTTCAACTTTTAATTATTATTTTTAGTCCGATGTAAAGCGCACGAAACGTCGGAATATAAAAAAAATGTTTTAAATTTAACGCGATAAAATCCGTAAAAAGTAGTTTTATTTAAATGTGTAGTATTCGCTTAAGTAAAAGAAAACATTATAAAAAAAAACATTCTAAATGGTTCCAGAAAACATTTGGTTTTTGTTATATCTTTTTTTTTATATTTATTGAAATGGACAACAAACAAAGCATACACCTTAATAAAATTACACAAACTAGGAAAGCATTCCTTAGTGTTGCCTTAATTATAGGCTGCCACGACATGCACAGAATCAATGGAAGAAGTCTTGAAATAATTTGTAACAGTGCATTACATAGTTGTTACACAGTGGATCCGTTCAGGCAAGAGCTGAATGTGAACTGTTACTGATGTTTGGAATATGCTTTTGTTAATGCATTTTTTTTATTTTACAACCTTAATGTTACTGATACACATCTACTTAGCTATAACAAATTTGTTTGTACAGTAACAATATAAACTTATGAACTGAATAAGACATGTCAATATTTTCCTAAGATGATCGTAAAAAATGACTGAACTGTGACTGGTTTCTATTTATAGTAGAGAAATGACCCAGTTTAGTCCTGAAACTCTTATAGCTAAAAGCTAAATACCTAGCCTTGATAATTTATATGGAGTAAAAAAGTAAAGTAAAGTTTCAGCCTATGAATGTCCCACTGCTGAGCACAGGCCTCCTCTCATTTCTGAGAGGGTTTTGGAGCTAGGAAGAATCCGCCACGTTGCTCCAATGCGGATTGGTAGACTTCACATGTCTTCGAAATATTAATTTTTCTCAGACATGCAGGTTTCCTGACGATGTTTTCCTTCCCCGGCGAGCACGTGGAAAATCAGCACTTAAAATTGCAATTAACAATTTTAGTGGTGCTGGCACCGGGAATCAAATCCAGGTCACTCGCATTCTATGAAATTTAAAGCAAGCGCCTAGCTCCTGAGCTACCACTGTATGCCACTATATTCAACTTAAAATATTGCTGCAAATTATAAGAGAGTAGATGCTTAACCATTCTACATTGATAAGACAAGATCTTAATTAGCAGCACCTATAATTGCCAAAGGTGAAGAATAGCACCACCTTTTTCATACCAAAGAGTTGTAAGAGGCGACTAAGGTATTATATGGACAGCCTTTATTCACGCAGAATAATACCATAATATGCAATGTTGTCACTATACTGCTTGTGGGAATGATTGATGGGGACTAAGAATTTTTTGCCTACAACCAAAATGATGATGATGTTGTTTTGCCACCTATCATGTCTTGTTTCCCGCAAGGGCGAAATGTGGCAACGTGAGTGGCCTCTACTTACCCCTTATAAGGGAGAAAGGTGTGACTGTAGTAGTTCAAACATTACAAATACTCTTTTGATTGATATCAAATTAAATTTATAAAGAAACAATAAAAATTAAATTAGCTTTTTGTGTCCATTTTGTTTATTTCTATTTAGAACATTACAATTTGGTTCCACCTACATGTGTAATACAATGTTTTAAAGATATATCAAATAGTACTGCGCACAATTTGTTTGGAATGTCCAAATGCATAAGTTATATTCAACCATCAATCTTGTTTTAAGTTTAAAGATGTCTTCTCTGTTTCTGTAACACTTAGAGAGGATTTGTATGAATGTTGGTCAATTTCATTTCCCTGGTCATCATATTCCTTCTCATGGTAGGCTTTGTAAGCATACACCAGTATAATAATATTGACAACCACAACTGCCCCAACAACTGACCAAACAGTTCTTGTGAAGGTATCTACAGGATACACATCAGAAAGCACATGGCGAATGCCAAAAAATACTATGAAGGGAAGTGTAAACATAGCTACACTGTATAAAAAGAGATATGCAAGCACTAAAGCAGCACGTTTAGTATGCTCTGGTACAAGAGGTCCCTCTGAATTATCAGCCATTTCAGATGTTTATTTATTTGCAGTTTCTTATCTGAAAAAAGAAATAAAAAAAATTACCTTCAGTCTTCAATTCACCTTCATGTTCAGCTATGTATTTTTCAAAATGCTCTTTGTATGATAGTATAGTCTGCTCTGGTTTGCTTTTCCCGGGTAAAATCTTTTTGCCAAATAGCAGTTCAGCTGTCAAAACTTTTGCCAGCCAAGGATCTAAGCGCGATTCATTCGTTAGAAGACCAGAACTCTCAAAAATTTTATCAATATCTGTAGCATGTTTTATAGTTTCGGTTATAAGTGCAAATAGCACATTAGTCCTCTGTAAATATATTTAAAGTTCTAATAAACGCATAACATTTATTGCTTATATTGAAAAGATAATTAACACTTACAAAATGACGAAGTTTGTCGTCGTACAGTAAAGATTTAACGCTGCCGCCTTCAGTAGAAACTTTTTTTAAAATATTAGCTGCTATTTTGTAATGTCTAGGTACTTTAATTGAATGTTCGAACATTTTAATCCATAAGTTTATTCAATCAGTGTCATTTCATCCAATCGTGAAACGGTAAGATTTATCAATTTCTCAACTTAAATCACTAATCACGAGACTGACCAAAAATTCTGTATTTATCTGAACTCGATGTCACTTTATATAAATGAGGTTAGGTTGTGTTCGCGAAATTTTTTCCTTAATTATTTATTTGTTTATGGCAACAATCATACCCTTTTTCCAGTTTCAAAGTACTATGTTTATTTTTTTAAGGAAACAGTCGTAAACTTTTTCCAGTGTCAAGTAACATATACAGGTTGCACCAGACGTTTAAGCCTGACGGTCGCATGGACGGTAGAAAAATCCGGAGAGAGATCGGGGTCGGTGTTGGGCCCGTTACTGTGGAACATCGCGTGGCTCGCTTTTCACCTCTGGAGATACTGGCGGATATGGATGCGAGGGTGTATCCCCGAATCCGCACCCTACGCCAGTACGGTGGTACCGAGCCAGATGAGGCGCTCGAGTCCATCAAACGGCAGGAACGTCAGAACGCGACGTGGTGTGCTCGGCTCCACGAAGAGAGATATGCACATAAACACGTCGTCGATGCAGTCCTGCCGGTCTTAGGCCTGGATGCAGCGACGAGGAGGAAGACTAACCTACAGACTCACACAGATAATTACCAGGCACGGCTGCGTCGGTGATTATCTGTGTAAGATAGGACGCGAGGCGACCGCGAACTGCCACTACGGTAGGAGGAACCAGGCTCCGTATCTCACACCCTCTCGGTGTACCCAGCTTGTGAATCGGAGCGGAGTATCCTGGTGAGCCGAATCGGAATAAATATTTCGACAGTTTACCGTATGTTCAATATTTGAAAATCATAAAATTTAATCGACGAGTCCGTTGTCGGGATACTAAAATTCAAACCTGAAGGACAGCTTGAAAATGGAAGGTATACTCTTTTTTGAAAACGCTCTAGTAAGTGAAATACTTACTGAAGATTTGCTAAACTGATGGTGACAAAAACAAAATCACAATTTTAGTCTTGAATTGAATTTTCTAATTCTAACTGTATACTTCTTTCTTTATTTTTTTTTCATTAATTTCCATTTATCACTAATCCACTGCTGAACATAGGCCTCCCCCATAAATTGCCACAACAGTTTGTAGCTCTCATTTATGGGTGGTTTTACCATAATTGCCACGCTTGGCTGGTTAGTTAGCAACCAAAGTTAATTTATTCAGATGTTCCATGAAGATGTTGCTGCCCATCTCAAGTATTAATTTACTGTATTGTTTTTTGTTGTTACTGTATAGTCAACGCAAATTTTTCCCTATATTAGGAATTTAGGTTTTTTTTTCAATGCCATATTGCATAATGTCATTTATAAATTACATAAAATTTATTACTATATCATAAGTTTAGTAGCAAAAGCAGAGGGTTTGCAAGTGCAGAGTATGAGTTATTTCCATACACATTTTTCTTATATATTATTATCTATTTTATATTATTTCTTCTTGACAAGTTTTTTTTTTTAAATCTGTGTTCGATTTTTACCGACTTTTAGGAATTTTATTAGCCAACTTGTGGCTTGCTATGCTTTTTTAGCCAACCTAAACATAGAAACTTAGTTGAATTTTCATACGTAAGATTAGAATTCTGGAAATTAATATTGATATTATGCGCCGACTTAGATATTTTAAAGTGTAAACATTTTGTTTTACCTGCATTTAAAAATAAATTATTTGACACAAACTGTTTGGAAACTAAAATGTCAAGAGTTTCATTGGGCTGTTCTAGCGTAAAGTCATTTCTGTCAACTTTAAACAGTGGTGTAGTATAGGCAAACAAAACTATCTCAAACATTTTTTGTACCAAATATGGTAGATCATTAATAAAAACCTAGAACAGAAATGGACCAAGGATCGATCCCTGAGGAAAACCCATTTTTACTGCACAACCTGTTGAAATAACACCATTGATGGCCACTTTATGCTTTCTACTGTCTTGTAAGGTAGGAAGATAAAAGATCCCGTGCGGAATCATGAAAGCCGTATTTAAGTTTATACATTAAATTTTTATGTTTCACACAGTCAAATGCCTTTGAGAGATCACAAAACACCGACTGTATCATGAATATCTTCCCAGGCTTGTAAAACATATTATGCTAGTTTAACACCGGCATTAGTCGTTGACCTACCTTTTATAAAGCCGAATTGCTTGTCATTTAAAATTTCATATTTACTATAGTGAACGACCGTTTGCTTTAGCATGATTTTTTAAAATATTTTACTAAAAGCTGGAAACAGACGATGACGACATACGACGATAATAAGTAGAAATTTTTCTGCTACCCGATTTAACAACTGGTACAACTTTACTATGTTTCATCAGTTCAGGGAAGACACCAAGTCCACACAGAAATTAAAAATCATCGCCAATATTGGAGCTATATCGATATAATTATGTCTGATACGGAAAATTCAAACAAATAATACATAATATGGGCAATATATAAATACATACCCTTGCTTATTTAGGATGTATTATATGTGTTTTTCAATGTGGTATTAATCTAAAATGTTTAAAGCAAGCAGTAGTTCAGTTTTCATTCTGTTTAGATTAAAGTAGGTAGTATTTTTTTGTATCTGTAAACTATTCTTTATGGTTTATTCATAAACAAGAGAATGTAGACATCACAACAAATAAAAAAGGTTTTACCATAGGCAATCCGTTTATTTTTTATTACTGTTCAATTACGGTATATTGTTGCACGTAATCTTTATTTTTTATTTACAATTTCTAAGAAAGTAATAATTGATTTTTTATTTGTTGTCCTAATATAAATTATGTAAAATTATAAGTGGAGGTAATTACGTTTATAAAATATGTAAAGAATTCGCAATGTTGTTTGTGTAATATCACTGACAGTTTCTTTTCGAATGGCGATTTGCCCCCCAATCAAAATACCAGGAAATGCTATGATTCAACATTGTATCTTCAATATCAATAAGTAACTAAGTGCTCAATATTTTCAGTGACCGACAGCGACACGGTCGCTATCTAGCGAGTTTTCAGTGAAAGTTATAAAAATGTGGGGGTAATTTGACTGGTCAGGCAAGAGATCAATCAAAACAATGGTACCCGCACCGAGTTGCGCGTGTACGTGGGATTACTGGACGTCGTCGACCTCTGACCACGTCGAGCTGATATGTCTGATGCCCAACTCCGTGTATATACCACTCACTGTGAGCTGGGATGCAACTTTGCAGGATGTCAAGGAGGTTAGTGTTTGTGACTTCACAAGAACATCCTGAGAGGGCGCCGTGAGTCACGCGTTTAACCAACACATTGTTTCCTTTAGCTTGAGAAGTAGGTTATTGTATTGTGTAACAAGCACACAGATAAGTTACTTGATTTTTAGAAAGTGTATCACTTTGTTTACATCTGTAAGCAAAACTTTACTGGAATTTAAAAGCAGTATTTACCAACTTTGCTTAAATATTATTAAAATTAATTAATATAATTTCTTAGTAAATTACATGTTTTATAGGTAAATTTGTAGTTATATTTGCTTATTTTTATTAAAAATACATAAAAGCTTGGTGGTCCTTATTGCCAGCTATTGAGATTCATGGTAGTTTACTGTAATTATCATATTGTATCATAGTGTAAGGGTCATATTGACCCTGCCTCATTGACGCCGGGCTAAATAAGCTTAGTCATTGAAATGTCCAGGGAAAAAATGGGGATGGTCAATACTGTGCAGAAAAAAGAAGGAATGTCTAAGATATTATTTTCGAAAATATTTAACATTAGTATTATAATTTGTGGACTTATAAATAAACATTTTTAATGTAATCAAAATATATATATATATATATAAATATAATTCATGTAAATGTTCAAAACCGTAATTCACAATTATCAAAAAGTGTGTGTTTTTGACATTCCTCGTTTTTTCCCTGTGGTCTTCTTATATCTCACTTAATGTCTACTTAAATAGAAAACATTCTAACACTTCAGGGACTGCTAAGAATTTAGGAGTGCTATGCGGCTCCTTATTCCATGTACCCCTCAAATGTATACATGTAATTCTATTTAAGTACTTCAGAGTTACAAACAAGCTTAAGTTTATTTGGTGGAAACAATTCACTAGATATAATAGACACTTTCACCCTTCCTTTATGAAGAAGCAAAATGTTGTCTTTGATAATATTGCGGAATATAAAGGAATGCTCCATTCTCTGCAATTGGCCCTCTTTATTACTTTTATTATCTTTATTATGTTTATAACCCGACGTTTCGAGTGCTTTACAGCACCCACAGTCACGGTGGACTCAGGTGACAGTTGTCCCGATGTCACAGTTAATCGGGGTACCTTCAGCTTTGAATTATTATTATTTTTGGTCCGATCTACACAAAATGAACTTATAATATCTTGAAGCCTTGCTTTTTTTTAATTTTATTAATTACAGGATCCCAAGCCAGTGGCACTATAGTACCCAACCATCTTCCCTATTGAAATTATGATGTTTTTTAACTTCAACAGCCTCGCGAATCATTCTTGGTAGGAATCGGTATTGTTTTGCAAAGATTTGTAGTCTATCAAATCTGATGTGGTGTGTGGGATGATCCAGAACATGGTCACATACTGCAGACTTCCTAGAGCGTCAATGCTTAATGTCAGTTATTTGTTCTTTTACGCGGGTTTTTATAGATCTTATTTTTGTTCTATGTAAAAGAGACCACATTCACAATATAGCTCCTGCATCTTGTATAGGTTCATTACACTTGACAGATGGTAAAAACTGACTGGTATCTTCTTCAGCAGCTTGAAAAATGTTCTTATGGAAGCCGGCTTCAAGATATAGTTAATCTTGTCCGTGACTCCTCTGACATTGGTAGAACAGCAGGTACATGCTCGACTGTGGAAGTTTTCACTCGGTACCTCTGATGGAGATGGTCTCACCACCATCCATCACAGTTAGCTATGGTAGGAAAATCTTTGTTTCAGAGAGCACAAGGAATCTGTGACAAGAACTGTCCTTCTTGTTCGATCCCCTCGTGACCATGGGTGCAGTAAAGCACTCGAAACGAGGGGTTATAAATAGTTTAAAATTAAACGCAATTAAATCCGTAAACATAGTTTTATTAAATAAATAGTGATCCTATTACATTGTATAGCTATAAAGGTTCATATTATACATATGTGCATGGAGGTAAAGGAAAACGTTATGAGGAAATCAGCATGTCTGTAACAAAAATATTTTGATGTCATGGGAAAGTCCACCAGTCCACAACAATTTACATACATACTCATATTTATTTCTTTTTAACCTTATTGCTATACATAGGCGATTAGTCGTAAAATATTTGTAAAATCTGTTGACATAAAATTTACTGAGATTCTAGATAGATTATAAATCTCAGATGGGGATGGGGACTAAATTAGTCCCCATTTCATCATACAATCCCAAAAGGTTGTGGTATATATACATGAATACTAAAATTTTCAGTGAAAATATGTATGTTACAAGAATGTGTAACTTAATAAATTTCTTGTTTTAATTCCAGGAATTATGGGATCTGGCAGGGAAGTTCCCTCTCTTTGGGATGCTCCATGAGATGTCAGGATATGTTTTCCAGTTTATCAACTCCTTAGCTGTTACAGAAGAAGTAGATGATGAAAATAAGCGTCTCAGAGACATCAAGCCTGTGTGTGGAGTGCTTGTGATTATTGAAAGATCCATCGAGAGACCTGGGGAACACTTATTAAACACACATATCAGTAATTTGATTGGAAAAGGTATACAAATGACAGTGATTTTAGTTTAATTATAATAAAAGCTTGTTTATACATTTTAATTATAAAATTGTATGATAATGACGAAACAAGTAACTTTAGCATTGGTGACAAAAGGTAATTTAAGGAAATTTGAAATTATACAATGATCATATTTCCAGGTTTTTTGGCTGAAAACATGGATTATCTAAAGTCTCAATAATTGTAAATATCCAAAGCTTTTTCTATATGTGTATACTACAACATAATTTTTTATACTATTTTATGTATAAAAAATACTACCTATTATATGTAAATATTTCATTACTGCTTTTTTCAGGTTTAAATGAATTTGACAGCCTAAGAAGTTCAGAGGTCAATGATTTTCGTATGCGAATGCGATACCTCGCAGAGGAGAGTATGATCAAGAGGGCACAGAGCACTAGGCTGGAGCGGCTCAGATATAGATGCCCACCAAGACTTGCCGATAGCCCTTCTGTGCCAACTACACTTATAAGCCACCTGAATAATCATTGTTTTATTCTTGTCACTAAAGTTGCCAATACCGAGGTTAGTGCAATTTGTAGTTCATTGAAAGGCAGAACTCACTATTAGCTGAATTTAGTGTTTATTTTATGCTGAATTTTGGCCAATTATGACTATGGAAATTTTTACCAGTACACAGTCTAAATGTGTCTGCTATGCAAGATATATCGACGATCGCGTGCCTTAGTGGTTAGAATATCTGAATTGTACGCCGCTAGTTCAGAATTCGAATCTCAGCCAAAACCAACATTTGTGCAAAAACACATTGTTGGTTTTCGGGTCTGGTTGTGTTGTGATTGTCGCCTCTGACATTGCATCCTAGCCTACCTCTGATCTTATCGCGTGAGCGTTACATTGGGTATGGGTAGATTGTAGATTGCAACGGGCCGGTTTCCGCAACTCCACGTCTAGCGCGTATTTTGCGTGTAGGCAGGAACGTTGTGCTACTCGAGCCAACCAAGCTCCTCCAGAAATCGCAGCAGGCCCTTAATTTTGATTCTTGACCCGGTATAAGGCGACCGCAGGGCAGTCCAGTAGGACACGGGCCGCCGTTTCGTGCGTCTCCGTACAGGCTCTGCACAGAGGGCTGTCTGTAACACCTAAAGTAAACATATGTTTGTTAAACGATCCATGTCCAGTTATAGCACTACTGATCGTTCTGATTTGGGGTTTATTCAGACGAAGTAGCGCCTTGGAGATTCGACTGTTGATAACAGGCAAAGCTGTCTTTGTCTTTCTGCACTCTGGGTGATTCGCCCAGATTTGTACATGTTGGTTCCTAGTGCGCTTACAGACTAGCGAGCGAACATACCTGAGGGGAAGTGGGATATAGACATAGGTTCTGGACCCACAGCACACTGGTTAGAGCCTCCCCGAGCAAGTTCGTCGGCCGCGTCGTTGCCCCTAGATCCGCTGTGTCCCTTATTCCATTGTAGGGTTATTTCATTGAATTGACATACCTCATTTAATTTCTGGTAGCATTCGTAGATGAGCCCTGAATTCATAACATTGCTATTGATGGCCAGTAGTATCGGGTATGGGTTGGGACGTGTGAGTGCCCCCGTGTTTGCGCGTACGCTTTTGGTACTATATTATCTCATTCGCAGTTGATATCTTCCGACAGTATTCGGTAGTTGTCGCCGTGGTCAAAAATCTGCCAGGAAGACATCATATTATAGTCCTATAAATATTTGTGCAAACACGAACACACTTCTTACATCCTCATCGTCCTGAAATAATGTCATTCTTTTGCAATCGGATTAGAAGAACAGTCGGATGCAGTGGCACAGAGATGGGACAATCACAATTCAACCAATTCTGAGAAACAAACTGTGATTAAAACCTAGGACCTATAATTAAGCAAGCTAGTAAGCTGAACGTGTTGTTAACCTACATTACGATGACATGGTCAAATATGCTTTTATGTACCGATAATGCTAAGTCTACTACAATTTCTAATAATCTATAGTAGTCAATGTTGTACAAATCGGTATGGTTTGGTGTCGAGTAAGTAAATGTAAGGACATTTGTGATATGTTCATATGAACAATCAATCAGATATTTGCAGTCAGTTTTATATTTTAAGTTTTTGAGCAATGTTATGTACATTGCTCAAAAACATTACTCATTGCTGTTGTTTTATAAGTCCTAATAGGGTTTTCACATTAAAATGTGACCAATGTATTTTACCTCAAATGAACTTTTACTTTACCTTAACTGTAATAAACAAGGTTATCATTAATGTATTGTTATTTTCTGATAGATGCAACTTTGAAGTATTTATAAACTGGCAGGCATGAATTTAAATAATTTTGTAATAAGCATAAATAATAATATCTTATGAACCCAACATTATAAAAAAGCTTTCAGAAAAATTAATAGTGTTTTTGAAGACTTATAAATAATCTTATCTTACCGAATACTTTGTAGTCCTTAAGTGTATTAGGCTTAAGACAAGAAGGGTATTCAGAATTTAAATAGATCACTATAAATGAAATATTTGTATTTACTCAGCATTAAAAAGCACAAATTTAATTGTCATCCCTGTATTCTTCTTCCCGGACTTCTTCATCTGTATCTTCATTATCATTATCGCCTTCCTCAAGTAAGTGTGACATAAGAGTTTTTGCTTCAGCCCTGGAATTTATTTGTTAGTTTAAAATATTAATAAATCTCTTTGTAAGAGATTATGTGGGTCTTTAGAGTCGTGGTATATCAGTTGCCAAGCTCCTTTTAAACTTTGTTAAGTTTATATGTGAGCCAGCCAAGTCACGTTTTCCGGTGTCAGTACTATTAAAAATGTTCATTGCAATTTTAAAATGCCGATTTTAAGTTTCATTTTCAATTTTTAAGTTGCCGTAAGGAAAACATCGTGCGGAACGAACCAGCGTCCAATATAAAAAAAAAATGGATAGTATTTCGTAAGTCTGGAAGCTCTCACTGAGTCAGCGCTGCGAATTTTCCATGATTCTATTAGCCCTTATCAAAAATGAGAGGATGCCTGTTCCCAGTAGTGGGACAATTGCTGGCTGTTATCTATATATATTGTATCTCAAAGGTGTTTTATTAGCAGTATGAAATATTTCCCTTGATATTTTATCAAAGTTAATATTTGACACGCCATTTTGTCGCGTATTCCGGATTTAATAGAGTATGGCTAGTAACATGAAACGCAGCCCTGCAGAGCGTTCTGTCGTTGTCGCCTATGGTAACCAAGCATTCATATTTTTATTCAGAATTGGGATGGATGTAGAACCTTAGTAGGTATGTTTAAGTTATGTGCTAAGGTTCCGTTTGTCATCTATATATCCTAAAAGACCCCATTCCGTAATAACCATAAGGTGACTTGTCTCAGTTATAATAAATTAAATTAATTTCAAGCCAATTTAAAAGTTATTTTTGTTTACCTCTCCTCCGGTGTAACTACGCTTTTATTGAGCCTTTTCAGTCGTGGTAACACTGCCAGTACCTCGATTCTTAGTTCACCATCTTCCTCCTCGGTCACCTCTGTGCCTTCCTCGCCCGTACCGCCCATGTAGGGGCAGCCTTTCAGTACCAATATTTCTAGTGCCTTTAAACACTAAAAATAAGTGGATATTACATGATGATTCTTTATCCATTGAAACTGGCAAAACACTTTTTTTTGTCATTCATTTCATATAAGAGACAAGGACAAAAGTAGGTGCAACTACAAATATAACTGGTAAGTTGGCATATAATTTTTTTTAAATAGTAAAGAGTGTTCTGTGTGAACTAAGAGAATATTTTATCACAGCTGGCTAGTTGCTTTGGAAGTTGATAGTGGAACTTAAGAAAGACTGTCATCTCTATTTCATATAAATTAGTTGTTTTTTTACATATTTACTCCTCCAAAATACAATCCAAAATAATTAAATGAATTAAATAACTTCGTTCTACGGCAAAGTTTTAGGCTATAGAAATGCAGTATAGTCAGAAAACTACCTATCTATATACCAGTGAGACCACTGGAAAAAGTTTATAATTACATGAAAAATTGATTAACTCCAATTGCCTTATTATAGATCGTCTGATTTTTTTTATTTCTTTATTCCGATGATATCCCGGACGTGAGTCTGAGCGAGATTAGTATGGCTCTCAAACAACTTAAGAATGGCAAAGCGCCGGGTGAGGATGGAATCACAGCAGAGCTTCTGAAAGCGGGTGGAAAACCGATACTAGTAGTCCTTCAGAAGCTCTTTAATTCCGTCATCCGGGGCGGCGCTACGCCGGAAGCGTGGAGTAGAAGCGTGGTTGTCCTGTTCTTCAAGAAGGGCGATAACGCCCTCTTGAAGAACTATAGACCGATATCGCTTCTAAGCCGCGTCTACGTGAGTCATAACGAATCGTCTCGCAAGCAGACTTGATGACTTCCAGCCTCCCGAACAAGCCGGATTCCGAAAAGGCTATAGTACCATAGACCACATACATACCCTTCGCCAGATTGTACAAAAGACCGAAGAGTACAATCTTCCGCTATGTCTGGCGTATGTGGACTATGAGAAATTCCGTCCTTCGATTCCGTCGAAATTTGGGCGGTGCTAGAGTCGCTTCAGCGGTGCCGAATTGACTGTCGGTATATCGATGCGTTGCAGTGCTTGTATACCAATGCTACGATGGCTATCCGAGTACAGAACCAGAGTACGAAACCGATCCAATTGCAGAAAGGTGTAAGACAGGGTGATGTTATATCCCCGAAACTCTTCACCGCTGCATTGGAAGATGTCTTCAAGCTACTGAACTGGAAAGGATACGGTATCAACGTCAATGGCGAATACATCACTCACCTTCGATTTGCCGACGACATAGTCATAATGGCAGAATCGCTGGAGCACCTTAGCGCTATGCTCAATGACCTCAATAGTGTCTCCCAACGGGTAGGTCTTAAGATGAACATGGACAAGACGAAGATCATGTCTAACGTCCATGTCACACCTATACCGGTTATTGTTGGAAACACTACGATCGAAGTTGTTGACGAATATGTATACCTAGGACAGATTGTCCGACTAGGTAGGTCCAACTTCGACCAAGAGGTCAATCGACGGATCCAACTCGGCTAGGCAGCGTTCGGGAAACTGCGTCACATCTTCTCGTCGAGTATACCGCAATCCCTCAAAACAAAAGTGTACAACCAGTGCGTGTTGCCAGTGATGACATATGGAACCGAGACGTGGTCCTTCACTGCAGGCCGCATGAGGAAGCTCAGAATCGCTCAGCGAGCTATGGAAAGGGCTATGCTCGGAGTTTCTCTGCGAGATAAAATCCGTAACGATGTTATCCGCAGCAGAACTAGAGTAACCGACATAGCCCTAAGGATTAGCAAGCTGAAGTGGCAATGGGCCGGCCATATAGCTCGGAGAACCGATAACCGTTGGGGAAGAAAGGTTCTCGAGTGGCAACCTCGTACCGGCAAACGCAGTGTAGGGCGACCCCCCACTAGATGGAGCGACCACCTACACGGTTTTGCAGGAAGTCGATGGATGCAGGTGGCTCAGGACCGTGTTTTGTGGCAATCTATGGGGGAGGCCTATGTTAGTGGACTATGGTAGGCTGAAATGATGATGATGATGATGATGATGATGATGATTTTTTTATTATATGATAAAGTGACGAGACGAGCAAAACGTTCAACTTATGGTAAGTGCTACGTCTGCACATAACAAATGATGTGTCACCCAGAAAATTTTTGTGTGGCACTACATTACGCCCGTTACTCTTGAGACATCAGTTCTTAAGTCTCATATGCAGAACGAAACTCAGTAATTGTTTGCACATTACTGCTTCACGGCAGAATACTTGCTCTGTGGTGGTACCAGGAATCCTATCACAAGTAAGACTGTTGTTGTACTTGTATTGAAGTTTTAAATGTAAAGCACATAAATGAACTAGTGCTGAGCACAGGTCTCCCTTGATTTCTGAGAGGGTTTTTGAAATTGAGTAAAAAACGAAAACCCCAAAATACGATTCAAATAGGGAAGTATATCAACGGTCACAAACTGTCGTGTACAAACTGCCTCGTGTGAAAGCTCGGCCGATTTCTACCCGGCGCCGGCTAAATACTGAGTCGTGTAGAAACCGTATCGTGGAAGTGCACCCATAAGGGGTTCCTTACAGCGGCTGTGAGATAAATTACTCAAAATTGCGATAATAGTGGGCAGCAGAAACCGCTACGCCGCTATGAACTTCCACGTCTCTAATTTAGGAATTTGAAAGTGAAGCTACACTATCAGTTAAATTTGTATCGGAGAAATACAAAATAAAATAACTCGAAACACCACTGAATTTCAATATTGATTAATTTTGTTAGATTAAAAACATTTGTCTCATATGCCAAAAGGTAGGTGTAAAATCTTACCTGCAGTTTCTTAACCTGTTTCAAGGTTCCCACTTTACAGTTTCGTAAATTAATATACTCCAGCTTTGTTTGGTTAGGATCGAAACCGTTTAGTGTTGCAATAGGGTTATTACGCACGTGCAGAATTCGCAAATTGACCAGTTTCTCTAGACCCACAAGACTCGTTAGCTTGTTCCCTGCTAAGTACAAACTGTCCAAGTTAGGAAAATTAAAATCGGAAATATCTCCAATTAGATTATAACGAAAGTCTAGGCATTTAAGCGTGGTCATTTTATTTTTAAACGCAATATTTTCCACTTTGTTGTAACCAACTTCCAAAGTGCTTAGTTCCGGTTGATAGACTTCATACACCGAAGTTATATTGTTGTAATTCATTATAACAACTTGTAGATATTTCGCCTTTTTTAACGAAGCGGATTCCAGTCGATTTTTATCAGCGTGTATCAGGACAAGAAATGGTAGTTTTGTTACGACTTGTAAAGCCTCTATGGTCAGTAAGTTGTCCGAGACGTCAACGAATTGCAAGTACTTGAAGCTCATTATTGCCGTTATGTTGGTCAAACGCATACCCGTACAAGTTGCTTTGAGGTATGTATAGCTAAAAATAAAAATTATGGTTAGAAAGTAATAGTTTATTAGATTTGTAAGAAACTACTTTACTAGTGGTAGGATTCCTTTGCAGGAATCCGTCTAGGTAGATACCATTGCGGGCCCAGTTATTCTGCCGTAAAGCAGTAGTTCAAACATTGCTGTGTTTCGGTCTGAAGTGCGTAGAACTAGCGTAATTCATTTGGATATGAGACTTAAGAACTGATGTCTCGAGTGACGGGCGCATTGTGGTGCCACTTGGAAACCCGCATTGTAGCAGCGTGGCGGACTATTCCGCGCTCCAAAGCCTTCTCAGAAATGAGAGGAGGCCTGTGCTCAGCAGTGGGACATTTATATGCTGTTACTTTACTTTTTTTTACTTTTAGAAATGTTCGGGGTGACAAAGTATTTGTATGGGCAAACGTTGCACTTACCGTTACATTATTAATCGTTAAATTATTATGCTTTTGTCGTTTATCGGCGTATTGAAACAATTCCAGAGGAAATTAAAACAATATATACTTGTTTAATACTTAAACAAGTATATATTGTATGAACTCGAACAGATCTACTTTACGTCGTAACGAGTTATTAAAATGCGTTTAAAAAAATCACGATTGCATTGTTTTCTTGTTGTTTGGAAGTGAAAATGGTCGCGATGAGAGCAAAATTCGATGAATTTAATATTGAATTCAATTCAATCTCGAATTTGAGTACAGTGTTTTCGTGCAACGCTTCTGTCGCAGCGCAAATATTTTTGTTATTTCATGTTTATTTTTATTTTAATCAAATTCCCGTTGCATTTACAGAGTTCCGTGTACTGAGTTGCAAACGTTTTATTTTACTGAACAATATGACTACGCCTGTTGTCTGTGTATAAATATGCTAAGTATATTTAAAATTGCCACCCATCGCCCTCCGCCGTTTTTCCTAGTAGGCTGAGTCGAACACTGACTTCGGATTTATTGAGTTTCCTTTCCGACATTTCGGTTGACTTGATTTCGGAACCAACAGCTTGTTCCGACTCATTTCCCTTTTCCATAACACTCTTAGATGACTCATATTCATCTACTAGCTCATCCTTTTGGTTGATGTTGAAGCGGGATTTCAGCATTTTCAATTATAATTGCGTATGTAATAAATTAGAACTCTTTATTTCTTTTGATGAAATCTGACAGTTTTGACAGACTGATTTTATAAAGACATTTTAGTTTGCAGCAAAGAGAATTTTATATTACGTTTGCATCCATTTCGCCAATACGTTTTGTTATTCATAATAATTAGTACCTGTATTACGTTTTCTTCTATATTATTTCAAACTTAATTAAACGATACATCAAAATACCAGTATATTGTAACTTTGCTATTATGTTCATAGTTTATACAAATATTATAATCCATACTAATATTATAAATGCGAAAATATCTCTCTCTGTCCCTCTATCTGTTTGTTACCTGTTCACGGTTCAACCGCTGAACCATCTTGGTACAGAGATAGCTTACATCCTGAAGACGGACATGGATACTTTTAATTCCCGATAATTAAAGAGTTCCCATGGTAGTTTAAAATAACTTAATCCACGCGGACGTAGTTGCGGTCTTCAGTTAGTATAATTTAATAAATAATCATTATCAGACTGTTGATATGTTGTCCTCTGCTGGACATAGGTATCTCCTAAGAAGGGAGGTTGCCTGAATTTCGCGCCTTAGATGCTGCTGCCTGTTACCGGTTTGTGTATTTTCAGTCTGATATTTTTGGAGGAGGTAATACCGCCACCAGATAACCACGACCACCGAAGTAGTGGGCACTAGTTATGAATATATTTTTATTTATTTCGCAAAGGATGGATAAAAGGTTTATGAACATTTTCCATTACCGAATGAGAATTTTTCTGATTTTTTTTTAAACAATGCCCCACAGTAGAATTTTTGCCCCACAGTATCGTGGGTGCATTTTACAGACATATATTTCACATGCACAACACGACCAGACCCGAAAACCAAGAATTAGTTTTTTGCACAAATGTTGGCTCCGGCTGGGATTCGAAACCAGGACCCGCGCCGTAGAAGACAGGTACGCTAACCACTAGGCCTAGGCAAACGCATCCTTTAGATTTGTATGCCGCTATATTTATTTTTTCGCCTTTTTCCCACCATTGAACCATGAGGTCTTCAAAATCCGATGTGAAAAGGTTTAAATGTTGCCCGCAGTTCTCGTTCACCTCAAACGTACCAGTATCGCGCACACCGCAGCAGCACATAGACACGATACTAAAGAAGAAGGTGAATTCGCTCAACATGAGGGGCGAGGACCCTCGCAACTACGTGCTGAAGGTGTGCGGCCGCGAGGAGTACCTGTTCGGGAAGGAGCCGCTCATCCAGTTCCTCTACATACAGGAGATGTTGGCGAAAGACGGTGTGCCGCAGGTCATGACCGTCAGCATGGATAAGTTGCCGCGTGAGTACACTTGTGATAAATTGAGCTGTGTTTAATTACGGTTGATGGTTTTGCATGTATCACTGGTGGTAGGATTCCTGTGCTGGAATCCGTCTAGGTAGGTACCACTCCAGGGCCAGTTATTATGCAGTGAAGCAGTAGTGTGCAAACATTACTGTCTCGGTCTGAAGGGCACTGAGAGCTAGTGTAATCACGAGGTATATTAGACTTAAGAACTGGTGTCTTAGGGTGACAGGCGCGGTGTGGTGCTACTCAGAAATATTTTGAGTAACACTGCATCTGTTGTGTAGACGTTGCATTTACTACCAGTTGAACGTTTTTCTTGTCTCGTCACTTAATCAAATAAAAAAAAATGTTGCTCTATTTTGTGTCTATTGTATATACAATAGACTTTGAGGTCTACAGGCCGTGTGGTGGCGGCTCGATAAAAGAATACTACCACTCCATCTCATCCAATGGATCTCGTAAAAGGCGAGTAAGGAATTAAACTGCACTGTGCACCCAACAGCGCATGGTGGCGATGGGCTCACCACCTATCACACCAAATGCATTATACGAGGGTGGATTGAAAAGTACTCGGCCTAACACAGATCCATTCAATTCTAAAAATCAAATCTACCCACATTATTTAGTTCAGTTCAGACTAGTTCATTGTGTGAAGTTCGAAACGTGTGCGATAATTAGTTGTGATTTTATAAATTTATTAACAAAGTAATCGGTCATAATTTCCGCGAATGGAGCAAATCGAGCAGCGTGCCGTCATTAAGTACCTCCATAAGAAGGGGCTATCATCAAAAGCCATCCATGATGACATGGTCAGTACATTAGGCGATTGTGCTCTGTCATATTCATCCGTCAAAAAATGGATAGCAGAATTTAAGCGTGGTAGAGAGAGTGTGAAAGATGAACCCCGCTCTGGAAGGCCTTCGACGTCAACTACTGACGAAAATATTAAAAAAGTACTTGATTTAATAATGGGAGACCGCAGATTAAAAATTAGAGAGATAGCCGAGATTATAGGCATCTCTTATGAACGAACTCAAAACATCATTGTCAACGAGTTGGGTTTCCACAAGGTGTCTGCGAGGTGGGTTCCGCGATTGCTTTCAGTTGAACAAAAAAGGACGCGATTGACTATTTCACGCGACTGTTTGGAGTTATTTGAAGCCGATGCAGATGATTTTTTGAATCGTTTTGTTACTATGGACGAAACATGGGTTCATTACTGTACACCGGAAACAAAACAACAATCAAAACAGTGGAGAAGACCTGGTTCACCACCCCCTAAAAAGGCTAAGTCGATTTTGTCGGCAAATAAGGTGATGGCTTCAGTATTCTGGGACTCGAAAGGTGTGATTATGATTGATTATATTGAAAGGGGTCAGACTATAAACTCTGATTACTACTGCACCTTACTACGTCGTTTACGAGAGGAAATAAAAGAAAAACGTCGAGGAATGCTCAGAAGAAAAGTCCTGTTTCATCAAGATAACGCCCGTGTTCACACGTCAGTACAGTCAATGGCTGGAATTCACAACTGTGGCTTTGAACTGTTACCGCATCCGCCGTATTCACCTGATCTGGCACCATCAGACTTCTTTCTATTCCCTAACCTAAAAAAGCACTTGGGTGGTCAAAGATTTTTGACAAACGACGAGGTCAAAGCAGCTGTAGACGCATATTTTGACTCTAAGGAAGAATCATTTTTTTAACGGTCTAAATGCTTGGAAGGGGAGGTGGCAAAAGTGTATTGAACTTGATGGTGATTATGTAGAAAAATAAAAATATAACTGATTTAGTATGTGTTTATTTTCTTGGTTAGGCCGAGTACTTTTCAATCCACCCTCGTATTATTTTTGTGAAACGTGGATTGTGGCAGTCATCTGTTTTTGGAGTAAGTGCCCAGTCTCTGACTACCCCTTATGGGATTGAGTCGTGATCTTATGTATGTATGTTTGAGGTCTACAAAAAAAAATTGTAAGTCAGTTCTTTATGAGTAAGTTCTGTGTACGGGAACAGTTAGTCTACCCTTCTGTTATTGATTAGGATTACCTACACTTAGGGTTGCCAACCAAGCTTTATAATGAAGTAACATCTAGAGGTGGGTAATATAGGTTTTGCGAAGTATCAAATGAAAACTACATACTGATTTGATATCGGATTTTGAAACTATATATTTTCTGAAACTATATTTTGACGGATGAGCATAGTTATTCCCGATATTTGATACCATTACCATGATGTTGTAGTTAGTATAGGTACGTCTTCGATATCATTACGATTCTTGAAATTAAGATTTTTTTTTTATTGTGTAAAGTGATGAAACGAGCAAAACGTTCACCCGATGGTAGGTGCAACGTCTGCCCATAAGAAATGCTGTGTCACCCAGAACATTTCTGTGTGACACCTCACTGTGCCCATCACCCTGAGACATCAGTTCTTAAGTCTCATATGCCCAGTGATTCCGCTAGCTCACAGTGCCCTTCAAACCGAAACACAGTAATGTTTGCACACTACTGCTTCACGGCAGAATAACTGGCCCTGGGGTGGTACCTACCCAGACGGATTCCTGCATAGGAATCCTACCACCAGTACCACCAGTATTGCGTTATAGAATATAATATCGACATCAAATAAGTTTCTTCCATACTTTTACCAGGCTCAGGACTGGTAAATTATTACTGTCTGTTTTTGTGACTTTTGATTAATTTTATTTACAGATTTACACCACAGGCACCATAGTGTCGAAAAATTAAATTGTTTTATAAATATTATCAGTCTATAGATGTCTCACTGCTGAGCACAGGACTTCCATAATTGCTGAGAGGGATTTGGGGCTGGTAATAGTCCGCCGCGCTGCTCCAATGTGGTTTGGCGCACTTCACATGTCTTAGAAATATTTTTATTCCTCAGATATGCAGGTTTCCTCAAGAGGCTTTCCTTTACCGCTAAGCAAGTGGTAAATCAGTACATAAAATTGCAGAACAATTTTAGAGGTGCCGGAATGGGCAAGCCCCCGCGGCCTCTGAGCTCCCACGGCTCACATCATTACAACACTAAAATTAAGTCCGATATCTAATTAAAAATTCTTAAGGAAAAAAATATTAAAAACTTTTAAGGAAAAAACACCAAATCAATGCGCTTACTCAATTGTTTACATTCTTCATTCAAGGCCAAAGGCCAACCCCGCGCAAATTAAGGGGACCGGTGCATTATCATTATTGCTATAAGATTACGGTCGAAGTTTGTAACTTTCTATCCTAACTTCTGAAAAATATTTGTTACAATCTAGCTAAAAATGTTATGAACAATCTACAGACTTAATTTGTTAAATATATTATTAAGAATGGTACGGATTACGAATAGCGAGTTTGGGGCTCACTTGGTTCGATTCGATACGAACGAAACGAAACTATATTACGATATGAGGATCGGTGCGATGCGCATCACATGGAGCAATAAGAAGATGTTTCGCCCGATATCCGATATATAGTTTCGGTACAGGCCGATATACGATTTAGTGATATGGTAGCGATATATAGATTCAATATCTATATACGTTTTGTATCACCCATCCACTTACACATAATATTTACGAGTCGTGGCAGCTCAGGGGCCGGGCAATCGCTTTACATTTCATAGTACGCGAGTGACCCAAGTTGGACCGCCGGTGCCGATCAACCACGTCCTTAGCGGTGAAGGAATACGCCGTGAGGTAACCTGCTAACATGTAATGTTAACTGGTTAACATTACATGTTAGTGAAATAAGAATATTTTGAAGGAAAGAAAGTTAATTTGCTAAGATCCGCATAGAAAATATAAAAAAGTGTATATTACCTAGTTTGAAAGAGCACCAACCACCCTCAGCAGTGGAACATTTGTAGGCTGTTATAAATGCCCTAATCGCATTATATACTATACATTTTCGGTGATGTAATTGCTGTTAGCCTTGTCGACTTTTACAGCTTCATCGGATATTGTACTCGCGGGCCAGGTTTGGTTTGACCCAAACATAAATAAATAAATAAACTCCTACAAAAATCTCGAAATTCGGACAGTATCGCGTTCGCTGCGTGCTTTCGATTATATACCATGAGTATTTCTAACAGCGCCGTCGTTCATAATTTAGAACAAAGTAAACTTAATTTCTCTCTTTTTTCAGTAGGCTGTGATATCCCTGTGGAAAGGAGGCCTCTGCCACCTGATTACTCAAACACGATACGCAAAAAGAAGAACCACCACGAGTCTTCGTGGAGTATCGACAAGGAATACACCTGCATGGTGCAGAGTGTGGGTGGACTGAACGTGGACCCCGGAAGACTTGTTGAGGTTAGCATCTCTCAGCCAGTTATCACTACGGTCACATCTTCTGGTTAACTAGGAGTGGTCATCTACTTTAGATATGATCATCATCATCTTTACAGCCCATCACACCATTTACTCAACATTAACCTCCCCCATATACAGCTGTATGGTGGTCCTTTACCGCAGGCTGCACGAGGAAGCGTAAAATCGATCAGCGAGCTATGGAAAGAGCTATGCTCAGAAGACAGATTAACATCTCAGTAAGATAGAATCCATAGCGATGATATCCGATTCCTAGAGTAACCGACGTAGACTTAAGGATCAGCAAACTGAAGTGACAACGGCTATATAGCTCACAGAATCGATAACCGTTGGGAATGAAAGTTTTCGCGTTGTCCACCCCATTAGGTAGAGCAACAACTTCAACGGTTCTGCGGGAAGTCGATGGATGCATGTGGCTCTGTGTAGCAGTCTATAGGGGTGGCCTACGTTCAGCAGTGGACTTGTGGCGGGCTGAAATTGTGATGATGATATATAGTTGCATACTGGTGGTAAGATTTCTATGCAGGAATTCGCCTAGGTAGGTCCACTGCAGCGCCAGTTACTCTACCATCAAACATCAGTGTTTGCGTGTGGCGGCGGCTCGTTAAAAGAATACTACTACTCCATGTCATTCAATGGATCTCGTAAAAGGCGAGTAAGGAATTAAACTGCACTGTGCACCCAACAGCGCATGGTGGCGATGGGTTCACCACCTATCACACCAAGTGCATTATATTGTTTTGGTGAAACGTGGATTGTGGCAGTCATGTGTTTTTGCAGTGAGTGCCCAGTCTCTGACTACCCCTTATGGGATACAGTCGTGATCTTATGTATGTATGTATGTATGAATGCTACTGAAGCTAGTGTAAGTACAGCATATGAGACCTAAGAAGCGATGACTCATGGTGACGAGCGCAAACCGCTCCCGCTCAAGACCTAGGAGTTAGGTGTTCGGAATACTGGGTCGTCCATGACCATCTCCAAAAATGCCAGATACAAAAATACAGGTACATGTGACGGGCGGCAGCGCCCGAGGTGCCATCGCCAGTCCGCCTGTTCAGCGTGGCTATTTTGACAAATGAAATAAAAATTCTTCGATTATTTTTCGACATAAGAAATATAAATTTCAGTTGTCAAACGTCATTTTACAAAACCTACCCTTGATGGAGACCAATGTCCAGCTGTGGACAATTGACAGTCTGACGACGACCACGACGACGAAGTCTATTTATTATTTAGCAACAGTTTATCCAATATACATGTAAAGTGTTTTTTTTTTATTTTTTTTTAAAAAACGATGCCCCACAGTAGGATGTCTCCTGTGTCGTGGGTACGTTTTACAGACATAAATTCCACATGCACAAACCACCTAGACCCGGAACAACTATCTGTAGGCCATACAAATATTTGTCCCGTGCGGGAACTCGAACTCGCGACCCGCGGCGCAGAAGCCAAGGGCTTAGCCACTGCGCCAACCGAGCCGACAAACGTTTGAGTTTTTAATATGTTTTCAAACGACACAGGGGTTCATTACATGTATTATGGATTGTTATTTTATCCAGGTTGTATGCCAAGCCGGTATCTTCCACGGAGGCAAGGCGTTGTGTGAAGCACAGAAGACCCGAGTTGCCCCCGTGTCAAAGGAAGGAGTAGCACAATGGGACGAAGAACTCACGTTTCCTATTATAGTTAGCAACATGCCGCGTATGGCGAGGCTCTGCTTTGTTATTTACGAGATATCCAAGACCAAGGGAAAACGAAGAGGGAAAGACTCTAAGGTATGTAAAAGTGGTTGTTCTGTTTCTTTCCTCCGGATTTAATCCATTCTCATATTATAAATGCGAAGGTAACTCTCTCTGTCCCTGTCTGTTTCCTTTCCACGGTTCAACCGCTAATCCGATGTTAACGAAATTTGGCACAGAGATAGCTTGCACCAGGGAGACGGACGTAGGATACTTTTTATCTCGGAAATTAAAATAATTTCCACGGGAAATTAAAAAAAAATTATATCCCCGCGGACAAAGTCGCGGGCATCGCCTACTACTTTCGAAAATTTGGAAAGTTTGAAAGTATTCTTGAAATATAACAACAGGTGGTTTAATGTTAAATATTAAAAGTGTTTAACTATTACTAAATTTAACTTATTTCAAGTCAATGCAATAACAGTAAATGTTTTGAGGTTTTACTTCTGAAAAGTATTCAACTTAAATGTGGTTAAATAAGTTTTTACTAAGTATACAAGTTCAGTCTTAATGTTGTGTACTCTAGAACACCGCCTACTTTCTCAAAGGCCGAAAACGCGCCTGGAATACCTCTGACATTGCGGATGTATTTAGGCTGTGGTTGTCATTCGCCATCAGGTGCGCCGCTAGCTCCTTAGCTTTGCTTTGTAGAAGAAGAGCACATAAAAAAAAGGAAAGTAAAGTAACAGTCTATAAATGTACGATTGCTGAGCACAGGCCTACTTCGATTTCTGAGAAGGTTTTGGAGCCGGAAAAAATCCGACACATGCTCCGCTTGCAATGCTTTCATTATACTGCTCGAGGATACGCGATCGGGAGTAGGAATTGCTTTTGACTCTTAACAAAATGGCCCAAGACGATCCCGCGGAGCGAATGGTGCCATACCTACCTCTTATATATCTATTTATGTATTGCAAACAGGACTCGATCAATAAATTGGCGTGGGCGAACACAATGATATTCGACTACAAGGAGCAGCTGCGGACGGACGGGCTCACGCTGTTCATGTGGACGCACGTGGCCGACGAGACGCAGGGCGACGACTGGCTGCTGCACCCGCTCGGCACCGTCGTCTCCAACCCCAACACCGACTCCTGCGCCGCGCTGCAAGTGCGCTTCTCTAAGTGAGTGCAAGGTGGACACATACACTGCATTATGTTCACTGTGCGACGTGAGCTTTTAGGCTACCCTCCCCCCCCCCCCCCCCCCCCAAGGTGCACAATTCAATTCTTTATTGGTAAAAAACATTACCCCCCATCCGTGATTAATCGTAATCTTTTCTGACCCCCTCCCCCCTGTTCACTTCACGTGGTTAAAGGACGACCCCTAATAGGAATCCGGCGGGTAGAACAGATTAATCGACAGCAGTACTTACTGAAAACTGTACTTATATTTAATATCACTATGTACCCAATCACAACAGTCGCGGCTATCTACAAAATCAACATCAAACTATGATTTAGATTAGTTTGACAAAAATATAAAAAAAAAATGTAGAAACAAAAAGTGCACGTCGCAAATTAAATTTTTATTATGAAACACATTGTATCAGTATTAAATTAAAACAAAAAAGGAGGTCACAGATCAAGTTTTATGCTGTAGAATTGTTACGTTTAAACTTTTATTAAAGATAATTTAGCAGCTAAAGTTTAGACAGTGCTTTTTTTTATTGCTTAAAGTGATGAAACGAGCAACAAACGTTTGCCCATAACAAATGCTGTGTCATCAAGAAATTTTCTGTGTGACTCCACACTGTGCTCGTCACCCTGAGACATCAGTTCTTAAATCTCATATGCCCAGTGATTACACTAGATCTCAGTGCCCTTCAGACCGAAACACAGGAATGTTTTCACACTACTGCTTCACGGCAGAATAACTGGCCTTGCGGTGACACCTACCTAGACGGATTCCCTCCACAGATAGGAATCCTACTGTGCCGGTTGAAATTAGCAATGAAAAGGGTAGCTACCCCCTCACCAGATAGAAGAGTGGTCTGATCTGTTGTGGACATCTCTTCCTACTAGTAATATTTAGATTTTGTATGTATAGTTCGCATGTCAGAAAACTTTCATAGCGCGATTATGGAATGTATGAACTATTTCTTGAGCTTCTCATGTGGCGACATAGATGTCGCTACATCACTCCCCCTCTGAGACTTAAAGTCGTAGGTTAGGGTGGAGAGCTTGTGACGTGATGCGATGAGGTGCAGTCTGGCGTTGCGGTGAATCTGTGTCCAGGTCTTCAGTGCGTCGAGACATATGGAGACAAGTGTTGATGCCTCAGGAGTCAGCCTGAGGAGAAGGGACCGCCATTGATCCTCAGTGGCTGAGAGACTAGGAAGCACGCGTTGTGCTGTCAGTAGTCTGGTGCTGTGACTGCGATGGATGTCGATGACGTTGTTGTAGCTGTAATTCGGAGAAGCTGGTTTGCGATGTTCATACCGGGATAACCATTTTGGCGGGTGACATTGGCAATCAAAAGGGTATCTACCCACCAAATCAGTTGCTTTTCTGATCTGGGGAGGACGCCTCCTCCCACCAGTAATATTTAGGTGTTGTATATATAGTTCGCATGTCAGAAAACTTTCATAGTGCGAATATTGAATGTATGAAATATTTGTTAAGGTTCTCATGTGGCGACATAGATGTCGCTACACTACCACCAGTAAAAAATTACCACTAATTTCTTAAGTAAATTACTTTGAAAGTAGATCGTTCATGAAATACGGATAAAATATACTACTTACTATTTCTTTTCCCAGTTTCGATCGTCAGTATCCGATACTATTTCCAAAACAAGAGACTGTCAAAGCCTACGCGGACGACATCGAACTAGGCTCGCCCGACGTCATCGCTCGTCTCAGCCGCGACTTCGAACAACTCCGAGCGACGGCCGAAAAGGATTCCATGTATGAGATGCACGAACAGGAGAAGAAAGATATCTGGGCTTCCAGGTGAGTGTATTTTTCCGGTTAATAAATAATAGCTGTTTTCTGCATACATTACGGTTTAGAAGATGATATTGCCAAGAAACGTCGTGGCGTGGATATCGTTTTTTTTATATATTTATTTAATAAATAATTATTAAATCTAAAAACCGACGAATGAGAATCTACTACCCCATCTCATCCCGTGGGAGTCGTAAAAGTTGAGAGAGGGAAACTAAAAATCAGGAGAGGGGCAGCAGCATCTTCCTGCAACATTTGAATAAATGAACTGCTATTGCCAACCCGCCAGCCAAGCGTGGCAACTATGGCAAAACTTCCCCAAAATGAGACCTTGAAACTTACGTGTTTTGTGGCAATCTTTAGGGGAGGGCTTTGTTCAGCAGTGGACTTGAGACTGAAACGAAGGACCGTAGATATTAGTGTCTGTCCGCAAAATCGAATCCAAATTAGTAAATTTTTTGAAGTGAAAACTTCTTTACAATCGTTGTCATTTGAAACTCGACGAAACGTAAAAGCGACATTAAAAAGAGATAATCATATATATCTTTTTACTGGTGGTAGGATTCCTATGCAGGCATCCGTCTAGGTAAGCCGTCTGCAGTTATTCTGCCGTGAAGCAGTAGTGTGCGAATATTACTACGTTTCGGTTTGAAGGGCACTGTGAGCTAGCGTAATCACTGGGCATTTGATACTTAAGAAATGATGTCTCAGGGTGACGGGCTCAGTGTGGTGTCACACAGAAATATTCTGGGTGACACGGCATTTGTTGTGGGCGGACGTAGCACTTACCATCAGGTGAACGTTTTGCTCGTTTCATCACTATACCCAATAAAAATATCTATAGAATTCAGCCCGCGAGAGAATGAGACAGAACACAGTATGCAGTGGAGGTGATCGTTAACGGTTTAAACGGGATGAGATGGATTGGTAGAGGAGTAACATGTAGAACATTGGAGTTGACGGTGCGTGTGTGTGTGCGCGCGTGCGTGGGCAGGGAGTACTTCCGCGTGGAGGCGCCGGAGCTGCTGCCCAAGCTGCTGTCGTGCGTGGAGTGGGGCGAGCGCGCGGAGGCGGCCAGCGTGGCGCGCATGGTGGCGGGCTGGCCGCTGCTGCGCGTGGAGTGCGCGCTCGAGCTGCTGGACTACGCGTACGCCGACGCCGCCGTCAGGAGCTTCGCGGTCAAGTGCCTGGCCGAGATCAGGTACGTCGCAACGCCCCCTCACTTGCCTATTTATTTTCGGTGATGCTTTTCCTGTTTCTACTGCTCATTGCGTTGATAATAATATGTGATTATATATTAACAATAATAATATCATAATTCATAACGATTTCTTTTTTTTACGCGAATACTATACATTTAAATAAAACTAATTTTTACGGATTTTATCGCGTTTAATTTGAAACTATTTCTAACCCGACGTTTCGAGTCTATCAGTTCCGATCGCAGTCGGACTAAAAAAATAATTAAAAGCTGAAGGTACCCCGGATTAACTATGACATCAGGACATCTGTCACCTCAGTCTGTAAAGAGTGCCTCCCAGCCTCAGAGTGCTGTAAAGCACTCGAAACGTCGGGTTAGAAATAGTTCCAAATTAAACGCGATAAAATCCGTAAAAATTAGTTTTATTTAAATCATAATTCATTTTCATAGCTTCTATGAAAACACTAATGAAAGTAGAGGAAGCTAATAAATGAAATATTGAATCCTGCCATTGGTGTTCTAATTTGATTATCAACATGTATGACAATGAAATTGCCATACCCACGAAACGTACATACAGTCATGCATTTTCTCTATAAATGGTTGGCAGAGACCACACCCGTATATCACTTTTCGCCTTCACGGGAAACGAGACCTGACGGGTGGCGAACCACATTGCCGCCATTTTGGTACGGGTAAAAAAAATCTAAATCTCCATTGCATTCCCACAAGCTGTATAGTGACAGCATTGCATTATAGTATTATTCTACACGAATAAAGGCTGTTCTGTACAATACTTTAGTCCCCTCTTACGACACCTCGGTAGGAAAGAGTTAGGTGCTATTCTACTCTGCCCGAATCCTATTTGTTGTAATTGATATGTAAATGTTTTTCCTGTGTGCACTGTAGAGATGAAAACCTGCTTCTTTACTTACTGCAACTGGTTCAAGCTTTGAAACACGAGTCCTACCTGATGTGCGACCTCTCCGTGTTCTTGCTTCAGCGAGCGTTCAGTAACATGACTATTGGACACTTCCTGTTCTGGCATTTGCGGTGAGTTGTGATTAAATATATTATTACCTGCCTTCCCGTTATTATGTGCCATTGGGGAGGATACCGTTTTTCCTGGAGTTAGGATTTCTATGCTGAAATCTGTTTGGGTGGGTTTCACCATACTGCCAATAATTCTGCCGTGAAACAGTTGCGTGCAATTACTGTGTTTCGGTTGGAAGGACACAGTAAACTGTCTTGCGCCCGTCCACTGATGATGATGAGACATCAGTTTTTAAGTCTCATGTTCCCACTTATTATTACAGAGCTAGCCTCCCTTCAGACCGAAACACAGTAATGTTTGCACACTACTGCTTCAGAATAACTGACCCTGTGTTGGTGCCCACCTAGACGGATTCCTGCGTAGGAATCCTACCACCAGTAAAACGATTTGACCATCTCGTCACTTTCTTCAATAAAATTAAATAATTGTCGATCATAAAAAAAAAGTAAAGTAACAGCCTATAAATGTACCACTGCTGAGCACAGGCCTCCTCTCATTTCTGAAAAGGGTTTTGGAGCGGGGAATAGTCCGCCACGCTGCTACAATGCGGGTTGTCGGAGTTCACATGTACTCGAAATATTTCCATTTACCACGGCTCCTAGCGATCACAATATTGGGAAATTTGTGATCGCCGTCCTGTCGCCACAATATCGTGTAATATTTACCTCTAACATCTTCAATGCCAATCAAATCGAAATATTTGTTTTATTTATGGAAACAGTCGTAAACTTTTTTCCAGTGTCAAGTAACATTTATAAGTTGTATATTGTTTCAAGATAGCAGCTATACCCCAAAATTTTGATGGATACTAAAGTTATAGTTAATTTCTACTGAACGTTGCTGGACCGACAGAAACGAAACGGAAAGCACAATTTTGAACTTGAATTGAATTTTTCAATCACTACACTTTTACGAGGACTTCTGCATAATAAACTATCAATATTTAATACCAAAACACAAAATATAAACAGAAATTACAAAATTGAATAAAAACACCACCGCCATTTTTCGTAAGAGGCATCGTTTTTTTATAAGAAAAAATTAAGGAGGCCAGCGCACAAAATGTGCAGCGATCTATAATGTGTGTTGGTGTTTGGTGCGCAGGTCGGAGATGCACGTGCCTTCGGTGTCGGTGCGCTTCGGGCTGATGCTGGAGGCCTACTGCCGCGGCTGCCAGGACCACATCAACAGCCTCATGCGACAGATCACTTGTCTCGACAAACTTAAATGTACGTCTTATTAAGCTACTTGGTATAAAAATCATGTGTCCGACATCGCAAATTGATAGTTTATGTTGGGCACATTCTGATTGAATCTGGTACAGCTATGATACAGCCACATTTGGTTGCCGTTCATAAAAATGTTTTTGCATAATGAAACTTCTTTCATGCATGTTAAAATTAATTTCATGTATCTACTTTCGGTCTATAAATGTCTCACTGCTGAGCACAGGCCCCCCTCTCATTTCTGAGAGGGTTTTAGAGCCGGCAAGAGTCCGCCATTGGAGCAGCTAATGCGGGTTGGCAGACTTGACATGTCCATTCCTGAGGCATGCAGGTTTCCACGAGTATTTTGTTCACCGCTGAACAAATCAGCACCTAAAATTGCTATTAACAATATTAGTGGTGCCGGCACCGGGGATGTTGCAGTACACATGCTAATTTAAAAAAAACCCTCGCGGCGACAAAAAACACTTCCCGTCAGCAAATACGATTATGCGACATTAGCTAAGTCCGAATGGAGGCCCGCAGCCTCCCTCGGACGGTCATTAGACGACTTAAAATCATATTGATATATTCTAAATCGCGCAAGCATGCAGCGAACGCGACACAGTCCGAATTTCGAGGTTTTTGTTGGAGTTTAGTTATGTATTTATGTTTGGGTCAAACCAAACCTGGCACGTGGGCCCCTGGCCCGTGAGCACAGTATCCGATGAAGCTGTAAAAGCCAAAAAGGCTAACAGCAATTACATCACCGAAATTATATAATGATATTATCTAAAGATCTCGTGGAGCACGGAACTATTTTGGTTTCATGAAATCATTCCATACATTATGAAATTAGAAGTTTACAATTGTAAGTGTTTATAAAATTAATGTCATTAAACTAATTTTACGCCACTTTTTTGCAATTCGGCTTAATTATTGGTCAAAATAAACATTTGCTGCACAACTAAAAATGTGCTAATATTTTGATAACGTCGCCTCATCACTTCATCGTATAAAAAAAGTGTTCCAAGTGGGAAAGTTTATTATTTTGTTATTCATTGTTTCAGGGGCGAGTCAGTGTGTCCGAAAGAAGAAGGAGATATCAAAGGCGAGAGCAGCGCTGCATCAGCATTTGCAGGAGCAACATTGCATCGAAACACTTTGTGACTTCGTGTCACCCCTTACACCTAGTTTAATTTGTAAGAAAATAAAGTAAGTATTACTAAATACTAATGAAGCAAATATTAATTACAAAGGTCTTCGCCTTATAATTTAATGTTTATCCTCATTTATGTTGTTAGTATCTTAGTTTAAGAAAAAGTAAAGTTACAGCCTATACTCGTAAATGTTTCACTACTGAGCATAAGCTTCCTCTCATTTCTGACAGTAAAAACTTTTGGATCCTGTAAAAGTCCGTAGTAAGTAGTAAGTAGTAGTCGTAAAAATATTAATCATGCCCAGGATTTTTGTTAATGAAATTTTGTTAATGTCTTTACTATAATCATTCCGTAGTCGCATTATTGACAGGGATAAAAAAAATGTTGAGATCCTTAAGTATAACTTGTGTGCAGAAATACACAAATTGTCCAATAGTGAAGAGCATCTCAAAAGCATCTCTTCCTTATAACTTTATTTAAAGTATTAAAACACCTCAGGAGGTCGTTTCCTAAAGACACGCTAAAAATAAAGGAGTTCGATGGTCTAGTTAAGTTGTATTCTACGAAAAATAACTCTTGCGTAAATATTAATTATTGTAAGTCACTTGCATACATACAGTCACGTCATAAGGGTTAGGCAGAGGCCACTTACGTGGCCCACTTTTCGCCCTCGAGGGAAACGAGACTTGACGGGTGGCGAAACACGTCGCCGACATTTTGGTACGAGTTAAACAATTTTACTCCCCATTGCGTTCCTACGAGCAGTATAGTGACAGCATTGTATATTATGGTGTTATTCTGCATGAAAGGCTATATAAAGGCTATCCGTACCTGTTATACCTTAGTCGCCTCTTATACCTCGGTGGGAAAGAGGTAAGTGCTATTCTACTCAGTCGGACGCTTGTCGGCTACGTAAAGTAAACTGTGGTAAGTCACTTAATGGTCTAAAAACATTACGATAAATTCAGTTGCTCACAAATCAAAATTTTCTCTGACGAAACAGTCCGGAGGTACAATTGCTTTATTTCTATTATACATTTGTATGTTTCTTTTAGACCAGAGCGGTGTCGAGTAATGGACAGTAAGATGCGACCATTATTGTTAGAGTTCGAAAACGTCGACCCCAACGGCTCGGACATACGAATCATTCTGAAGATTGGCGACGATCTGCGGCAGGACATGTTCACGCTGCAAATGTTGAGGATTATGGACAGGCTGTGGAAGAACGCTGGATACGACTTTAGGTAAGAATTTAACCTTATTGCATCGAAATAGGATACATTTTTTTTAAAGTGCATCATTTTAATGCCATTGACTACAAAGTGCCTAATGTCATAATAAGAGTTACTTAAATATATGTCTGTAATTTGCTTAATAATTTACTATGGTTATGGTGCCGGATAGGTTACGACACTAGTTGTCTCCCTCATCCGTAATAGATACGCTTGCTATGTTAATTCTGGAATTTTGTACATCTACTATGTACACACACACAGCGAACTGGTTTTTTGTTGTGTGGTGTTGTTGTTTTTTTGTAGGGGAAATTGACGTGGTAAGTCAATTTCCCCTACATTAAGGTGCTATGTCTGCCCACAACAAATTCTGTGTGACCCAGAAAATTTCTGTTAAGGGTATAAGAGACTTAAGTCTCATGTGACCAGAAATCACTATAGCTCTCAGTGCCGTTTAGACCGAAACACAGTACTGTTTGTACATGACTGCTTCACGACAGACTCATTTTCCCTGCGGTACCTACTTTCACGGATTTCTGCATAGAAATCCTACCAACAGTAACCGCCATATTACCGAAAAGGCATTCTATTTGAATGCTTACACCCTTGACACCTTGTCAAGGCGCTTATATCTGGATTCTTAATCGATTCCGCGTTGTCCATTTACCGTCTGGTGTACTGTCTGCTTGTGACATTTTTAATAAAGATTTCTTTACCAGGTTGAACCCATACAACTGTATATCGATGGAATACGCGGTGGGCATGATCGAGGTTGTGGACGACGCAGAGACGGTCGCCAACATACAGAAGCAGAGCGCCTTGTTCAACGCCGCCTCCACTATCTACAAGGCCAATCTGTTTCGTGAGTTTTATTACGACTCGAATCAATTGTTTGTAGAATTAGTTGACAAGAAATTTGAGGGAATTCATTTTAGCCAATTAAAAGTAACAATGGTTCTAGAGTGACAACCAGTGAAGGGCGACCCCCCACTATATGATATGGGCAGCTGCACCTTACTGGATCTGAATAAATAAACTGCAGTTGGCAACCCGCCTGCCTAGCCTGGCAAGCTATGGGGGAGGCCTATGTTCAGCAGTGAACTAGTGATAGGCTGAAAGGATGATGATGATGATTCACTTATTTTATTTATTTAAACTTTATTGTTTTCCCCATAAAAGTATGCAACGGGCGGACTTAATGCCAGTTTGCATTCTCTGCCAGTCAACCCTGGGCGTAGTGAAACATTGTGGCAGGTGTAAAATTCAAAGAAAATAAACAGTTAAAAGCTATTAATAAACATAGAATACGATATAAAAAAATAATCAAAATAAATATAATACGATGTTGTATTATTTCATATAGAATGGCTGAGGAAGCAAAATCCAACTGAAATCGGTTTCAACAAGGCAGTGGAGGAGTTCACCATGAGTTGTGCGGGCTACTGCGTCGCAACCTACGTGCTGGGCATTGCTGACAGACATCCCGACAACATCATGGTGAAGAAATGCGGTCAGGTAGGTGTTAACGTTCATTTGTAATTGCTACTAATTTGCGTTAGGTGTTCGCCAGAGTAGAGCAGCATCTACCTCTTTCCTACCGAGGTGACGTAAGCGGCGACTGAGATATTGTACAGACAGCGTTTATTCGTGCAGAATAGCACCATAATACGCAATGCCGTCACTATAGCACTCGTGGAAACGTAACGGAGAGCTAGATTTTTTTCGAATCGTATCAAAGTGGCGGCGACGTGGTTCGCCAACCATCACGTCTCGTTTTCCGCGGGGGCGAAATGTGTGCTACATGTGCGACCTCAGTCTACCCCTTGTATGGGAAAAAGGCGTGACTATATGTATGTATTTTTTTTATTGGATATAGCGACGAAACGAGCAAAACGTGCGACGTCTACCCATAAGAAATGCTATGTCACCCAGAACATTTCTGTGTGACACTACACTGCGCCCGTCACCCTGAGACATTAGTTCTCAAGTCTCATATGCCCAGTGATTACACTAGCTCACAGTGCCCTTCAAACCGAAACACACTGACTACTGCGCATAAATTGATGGTTTTTGATTCGAGTTATGCAGTGTCTTATTGTCCCCGCGTCTCTGACACTGCAACCCTACCAACCTATGATCTTTTCGCATTAGTTATATTAGCGATTTCATTCGTCAGTTCTCATCTGCTCGCACCCGGCAAGGAGATGAGAACTGACGAATAAAATCGCATAACTAGACCCCTTCAATAGATAGACTATAAGTAGCTGTTCTATGTCTTGCTTTCAAATTATTAAATACAGCTAGTATTATTCAGCTAGTGATGTCCGTGTAGACATAGGTTTTTTTAAATTTCCTGTTGGAACGATTTCATTTTCTGGGATAAAAAGTATGCCTATGTCCGTCTCTAGGATGTATTTCTGTGCAAAATTTCGTTAAAATTAGTTTAGCGATTGAGCCGTGAAAAGGTAACAAATAAACAGAGATAGAAAGAGTTACTTTCGCATTTATAATATTAGTATGGAATTATGGATGTGGTGCTCTTCGACTTAATTGGTACATTCGTTTTTTGAATTTGTCTTTTAGAACAATCAGAGGACATGTTTGTTTTCGTTATTTATTTCTATATATCGTGTATTGTATTTTTGTTGCAGCTTTTCCATATTGACTTCGGCCACTTCCTCGGTCATTTCAAACAGAAGTACGGGTTCAAACGAGAGCGTGTGCCATTCGTTCTGACGCACGATTTCATTCACGTCATCAATAAGGGTCAGCGAGCTTCGGGAGTGAATGAAGCACTCGACTTTAAGATATTCAAGGAGCATTGCGAGACGGTAAGTGCACTTAACAATGATGAATTTTACATAAATGTATTAAAATTGAGTTCGTATTAAACAATGGTGAATGAAGGTAGGACCGTAATGTACTGAACTGACCGTAATTTTTACAGTTATAACTTTTGTTCCCCAGGCCTTCAAGATTCTCAGAAAGCATGGCCATCTTATCCTGTCACTGTTCTCAATGATGATCTCCACTGGTCTTCCCGAACTCAGGTCGGAAAAGGACTTGCAGTATCTCAGGGAAACTTTGGTATGTCATGTTTTTGGTGAAAATAAAATACAGTAAACCCGGCCCCTGTCTAATCCGACGCCTCCCTGTAATCCGACATACCATTTATATGTGTATAAAAATGTTTCGTTAATGATTGATTGAACAGAATGCAACTTTTTGTTTTCAATATTGTTGTTATTTATGAAATTGCATACCGTTTTTTTTTAATTTGTCAATTATTCCGGACACACAATACAAATTGTCGGTGGCAGTAATCTGTAGTCCGACGAATATCATAATCCGACGCCGCTTTGCAAAACAATTGTCGTTGTTGTTGTAGTGTAATAGAAAAATAATTATTTAAATGAAATGTGTGAATAACATTATAGCTTGTTAAGAGAACATTTGAAATCCATACAAATACATAAAAATAAGTTGTCTGTTTGTAATAACAAAATAACAGCTTTTTACTCAATGCTTATGACAGTATATAAGGTACTTATAAGAAGAAAACAATTTATAAAATATTTGTCTGTCTGTCTGTTTGTATGCCTGTTTGTTCCGACTAATCTCCGAAAAGGCTGGACCGATTTTGACGGGACTTTCACCGACAGATGCGACTTCGGCTACTTTAATTTTAGAAAAATAATTAAGGTTCTTCGCAACCAATTTAAAACCCCAAAATCCGATTTAAATAAGGGAGTACATATAATAAACTAGATACATTTGTATATCATCGATCGGGGTCGGTTTTTTCACGCGGGTGAAACCGCGGCGCACAGCTAGTTGTTTACAAAATATCAGTATAATATAAAGAGCGTGCTTGCTGCCAGTGATGAGATTAGTAAACGAGACGTGGTTCTTCACTGCGGGCTATATGAAGAAGCTCAAAGTCAGCGCACTCTGTAAAGAACTATACCCGGTGAACCGAAAACCGTTGTGCAAGAAAGGTTAAAAACCCCCCTATAGCATAGGACCATTTTTTGTGGTGTAATTGTAATGGACTTAAATGTTGATGATGATAAAGTAGTGGTAGGATTCCTATACGCGAATCCGTCTAGGTAGGTACCACCCCAGGGCCAGTTATTCTGCCGTGAAGCAATAGTGTGCAAACATTACTGAGTTTCGGTTTTTTTTTTTATTTGATAAAGTGTCGAGACGAGCAAAACGTTCACCTGATGGTAAGTGCAACGTTTGCCCATAACAGATGCTGTGTTACTCAGAATATTTCTTTGCAGCACCACACCGCGCTCGTCACCCTGAGACATAAGTTCTTAAGTCTCATATGCCCAGTGATTATACTAGCTCTCAGTGCCCTTCAGACACTGTGATCTAGTATAATCACTAGGCGTATGAGACAAAAGAACTGATGTCTCAGGGTGACGGGCGCGGTGTGGTTTCACATATTAATGTTTTGGGTGACACAGCATTTGTTATGTGCAGACGATGCACTTACCACCAGGTGAACGTTTTGCTCGTTTTGTCATTTTATACAATAAAAAAGTGTATGGTTTCAACAATGCCTATTCACATTATGATCCTACACATACATCGGATTGTGATCATTTGGAAATATAAGCTGTTTTTTATTTGTTTGATAAAAAGTATAAAAAAAATTGTGTGTATTTAAATATATAGTTAGTTACACATATAAAAACAAAGAGTAGTAACTATATCTATACATTTGACTCCGGCACCATTTACAATTTACAAGAAAAGGAGCTTACCTCTTATTAGTGCTACTTAATTGATTGCACCTCTGTTATATGTTTAATATTACAGAGGTTCTCCTTTTCTTTTAACATATTTTAATTGTAGTTTATAGAATCAGGCGTTACTTTGCGGAAATCGATTATAATAAGGAAAGAAAGTTGATTTACTAAACTCCACATTCAAAATATAAAATGGAGTATATTCAATGGACTGTCCTAGTAGCGTTGTCCTAGTTATCGTTTGCTATATTTATATATAGTTTGATATCAATTATGTTAAAGCAAATGTTACATGAGTTCACAATCCGGTATATTACGGTCGTGTTTTGGTCTAGTCTGTATGTATGGACACGTTTACGTTTGTTTTTCTACACAAATTAAAATGTCATTTTCTCTTCATATATTATTTACAAAAATTTACAATTTACTTTTAAACAGGTAATGGATTTATCCGAAGAGAAAGCGCTGGAACATTTCCGACTAAAGTTTATAGAAGCCGTGAAGAACTCTTGGAAGGCGTCAGTCAACTGGGCGATACACAACATTGACAAGAACAACTGACAGTGACCAGTCAGTAGGCGGCTGAAGCGACAGCCGCCTAAACACACGCCGCAGACATTGTAAAGCTAATTGCTGAGTGCGTAAGTTCAATTTCGAACGTAAGCTTGGTTGATCACGTCGTTGTTCAATTTAAACTTTAACGCTACAAGCTAAGGTCGCTTTTTGCGGACGCGTTTATGTAACGGATGCACAGTTCTGAGTATAGAAAAGTTTTTACAAACACAATACAAATGACGTAACAATAAATTTGCTAACATTTCAAAACATAATTATGATTGCGTATATTTAGTAGTTTCTCACTTTCCTTCCGCAATAACGTGTACGTGCAAACTTTTGCCACCATCTAGCACAACAATCTTCGCACCAAAATCCTACCTACAAACCCTGATATACTAAGGTCGAAGACACTAGTGGTAGAAATGCTATATCAATCTATCTCAAACATCACTGTTTCGGCTTGAGGGGCACTGTAGCTTGTCTAATTACAGGGTAATAAGTAACGTGACGTTTATTTTCTCAGAGCGGGGCGCCATCAAAATATTTTTGTTTGAAAAAATAGTACACTTTATAATATAGTTATGAAATGTTTCATGATCAAAAGTGAAAACAAGAACTAATCTTGTGTAATCCGGCAGGCCTTTAATATTTTTCTAATGAGCAAATTTTGTTCAATGAATCAGGTTTTTTTTTTATGAATGGAACTGTTGGCATAACTTGTTGTTACGCTTTCGTTCTGGGACATTTTTGCGTATTTTGGGGGACAGAGGGACTCACCGCGTTAGGTATACGAGACTTAAGTCGCATAGAGAGGAGATAAGGGTGTTGTATAGAACTTTCCAAGCAAGGTTCTTTGTGACATGTGAACCGTTATGGTTGGGCCTGACACCGTCTGGTGAACTTTCCATTAAAAAGACCTTTGCCCCACAACGCCGCTTTGGGAAATATAAGTATTACTGGTTATCCTATGCTTCGTAGTGTTTCGAGATCTTAGCAAATTTATTTCGTTCCCCTTTTGACAAGAGTTGTAAATAGTTTTTTGTAATTACCGTGTTAATGTTATACGCATACACATTTTTACAAGTTCGTTGTGCGTCAATTAATTAATTAATATTTGACTTAGTTCCTAACTGCATTTATAATAGGACTTAATGAGACAGAGAAATTAATTAAAAGTCCATTGAATCTTACACTAGCCATAGTTGACCGTAAAAGAAAGAAACGTCTGTTGAATATTTTCACTGCCTCCAGTAGACTGAAAAAGAAAGATGCAAGGCAAAACCGCTTTGATTTTGTAACTTAATTAATATAAGACTACCAAGGTTTCTTGAACGTGTTGTGCAAGAGATATCGACAACTTTATTGTAGCTGTCGAAATGTTCAAAGAAGCAAGGTTGTAAGTAGAGTTTACTGATTATTTAAGACAGTTTCATTATTTATAAGCCCAATCTTTTTAGCGAAAACGAGTAATTCTCGATTGTACTCATGATTATATTCATGAACTGTGGAATCCGATACAAAAACATAGGCGACAAAGCAGATACCAATGCATTAGTAATTTTGCCGCATTGCTATATGCCGTCATTGAGTGCGGTTTTATACGTGCTTACAAAGTTTAGATATTAGTGTAAAGCTCATGGTTGAAATACGAAGTTTACCACAAACTCGCTATATATCGTTTTAAAGACCGCACTCAGGCGGGCGAGGTTTTATGAGAGATTTGATATTATAATAATCGTTAATAATATTAACATGGTACTGAGGGGTTTGCCGGGCAAATGGTGGCCATTTCGGCTGTGATAAAAGTGCTCCGGGCGAGCGCGTTCTAGTTGAAGATATTCAGTTTTCATTTATCATCTTTTCTTTCATTTATCGACTCTGGTTGAAAGAAACTTTGGGTTTTAAATGGTTGGGAAATTGTCGTTAAAAGTTGCTAGACGGTTTTAAACGTTGCAAATTTATATAGAAGCAAGGCTTTGCTGACGGTACATAGACAACGCATTACGTTACGTATGCGTTGTACACTGACGGTACATGGACATCGGATCACCGAATCTAGATTAATGGCGACGAATCATTTAACAAACTTATATATATTTTCTTATATGTAAATTAGGGGAAACTTAATTCCTACGTCGCGTCGTTTCATTCATTAGCGTTAAGTGTCATCCGTACTCGTTTTATTTTAAGGGTTGTTTTAAAAAGAGGGTTGGAATATTAGGCGATGGTGTATGCTGCATTTGAAGCGAACTCCTCCCATTAAAGCAATCGTAATAACACGATGACAGGCTTGTAATTATAGGGAAATGATACTTTTTAATGCTCTCATTGGCGAGTTTAGTCTTAAGTAGCGAACGCGTCATATTATTTGCACATAATGATTAGAGTTAATTTTTTTTGTAGAATCACCGAATCAACTAGACCCTCAGAGGAAGAGGCGTAAGTATCATAGATTTAGCAGTATTATAACGCCGTATGGTTTAGGATCAAAGTGTTTTTTTTTTTTAGTTTATAAGATAGTTTTTATTACTTCAGCCTACCTCATGGTGTCGTGTACTCAAACAAACCGGTCTAATCCACAAATTGTTTGGCTCGGTTTCTGAAAACGCTAGAAGATAGATAGTAAACATTTAGAATTTAGCACTCGTAGAAATTCGTAAGGTAAATTTGAGTCGTTCGGTTATATGGTAACTGAAATGATGACTTGTATGCATACTATTCATCGAAACGACCTAGGAGAATGCTTTCTTTGTCACATTGCATATAAAAGAAAAGGACAAAAGTAACTACAAATGTTGTTGGTCAGATTGCGTTATGTTTTTTTTTTAATACAAAGGAGTTTTCATCACGCGAACGCTACACGTCTAATCGGCAAATACTAGAACATTTTCTCAGTGCTGAGTCGTTTACGTGAATACAGTATATTACTGATATATTGCTAGGAACGTTGTGTGATTTGTTTTCAGTTAACGTTAAGTCTGCTCCTTGCTTTTAGTGTAGATTGAGTCTTGCTTTTAATATTTAATCAATAGCGTTACAGCAAAAAAGTATTTGTCTAATTTACAAATGAAATTATTATATAAGTTATACACATAATTGCAAGAAATTTAAATAAAGTAAATAAAATGGGTTATACATATATAAAATAGATACCGAATAGAACCGATGCTAATAAAGTATTTCTGAATTGTTAACAAAAGGTATCGAAAAACAATAACATTTAAAAAAAATCATAGATAGTTATCACAGCTCGATCCACTCTTTGAATCTGTATAACAAAAAACATATACATTAAAAATATATTAGAATGCTATACATATGTAAAAATATTATTGAGAAATTAAGCGATTTTATATAGGCTATACAAAACTACTAGTGGTAGGATTCCTACTGCTGTTAGGATTCCTATGTAGGAATCCGTCTAGGTAGGCACCACCCCAGGACCAGTTATTCTGCCGTGAAGCAGTAGTGTGTCGACATTAGTGTTTCGGTCTGAAGGGCACTGAGACCTAGTGTAATCGCTGGACATGTGAGACTTAAGAATTGATGTCTCAATATGAGGAGCGCAGTGTGGTGCCACTAAGAAGTGTTTTGGGTGATGGCATTTGTTATGGGCAGACGTTGCACTTACCATCAGGTGAACGGTTTCCTCGTCTCGCCACTTAATTAAATAAAAAAACGTTGTAATCTGGACTCGCAATTGATTTAAGTTTCTGTTATGAAAATTACGTACAATAATTTCAAGAAGAGATGTTCATTTGTAACGATGTATTCCCTTTGCATATCTTTGCCAATAGTGATTATTTTTCTATGATTACAAATACAAAATGTCAAATAAAAATGGAAGCTTGTCTGTGTTTATCGAATTTTTGTATAGGAACATAATATCCCAAATGATTTGTGAGTTTTATAGAATTGTTAGTCAATTGAAAAGTCAAGATACAGTTTGCTATTAACAACGTTAGGAAGACAGGTTTCTAATCGAAAAGAGTATAGTGCCACGCCAGAGGCTAAACGATTAACTTATTTCATACTAAAGCCCATAATTATTCACTGACAGACATTCATAGGAACAGACCGCTTGTCATGCCCTTAATGCATTTTAAGTAATGTGACTCGTTACTAATATATATCCGGGATTGTCTTCCTTTACCTTAAGTTCATAAAGCGTAAAAACTGTAATTTCCATTGGGATCGTCATAGGAATTCCTTCTGAATTGGGAATGCGTTTACTAACATAATTGCATGTGCACAAAAACCCACACTCGATCAAATATCTGTAGGCCGAATAAATATTCTTTCCGTGAAACGAACACGTGACCTGTAGCGCAGAAGACAATAAATAGTAGTACTCGTAGCTTTGGAAACTTGGAATGCCGTGGTAGCTCAGGGGCTAGGCGCCAGCTTTAAAACTTCATAGTACGCTAGTGACCTGTGTTCGATTCCCGGTGCCGGCACCACTATAATTGTTAATTGCAAATTTAAGTGCTGATTTACCACGTGCTCGGCGGTTGAAGGAAAACATCGTGAGGAAACCCGCATGTCTGAGAAATAAAAAAAATTATTTCGAAATCATGTGCAGTCAGCCAACCCGCATTGGAACAGCGTGGCGGATTCTTCCTAGCTCCAAAACCCTCTCAGAAATGAGTGGCGGCCTGTGCTCAGCAGTGGGACATTTCTAGGCTGAAATTTTTTACTCGTAGCCACTGCGTCAACTGAGTCGTTTCATCTTTGATCAAAAAATAGTTATACTTAATCAGATTACTTTGCGGAAATACATTATAATGAAGGGTGAAAGAAAGTTAATTTGCTAAGATCCTACCACTCCACCACTACAACACTACCAGTAGGCAATACACACCACTGAAGTCGAGAACACAACACTTGTTTGATCTTAAAAACGAGACATTATTAAGTATTATTGACTTAACAAATTAACTTTCTTACCTTGAAAAAATAGTCATTGATATATGTATGGGGGACGTCAATGGGTTGCCTATAGGGTGTGGGAAGTCAGGTAGTCAGGTAGTAGGTATTGCTGTAAAGCAGTAGTGTGCAAACATTACTTTGTTTCGGTTTGAAGGACACTGAGAGCTAGCGTAATACTGGGCATATGAGTCTTAAGAAATAGGGTCTCAGGGTGACGGGCGCAGTCTGGCATCACACAGAAATGTTCTTGGTAACTAAAGCATTTGTTATGGGCAGAGGTCGCACTAGCCGTCACGCACGTTTTCTCATTTCGTCACTTTAATCCGATAAAAAGTATCTCACCAAAGATACGAGAAAAACTGCGAAGCACAATCATAATACAGAATTTTTATTTAATAGAAAATAGATCTTCGAAGATGGCATTTAATTTTTTTATTCGAATATTGAATATATTCGATAATTACAGTAGATATACTAAAGTTCACGTTCAACTATTTTGTGAAATGGTTTAAATATTTTTCATTCGGACGTATTTTATAATAAACATATGGTAATCACAGACAAACTCTTGTGTTTTATCTTGATTTTATTCAGATTCAAGGACTGTTCCTTAAAACGTGGCAATGTTTGTCGCCTTAACAAAAACCGGTTTACTACGGGAGATTGTTCTTTTATCTTGAAGAGATTAAAACCTATGGACGCTTATGAGTCGTGATGCGTCGTAAAATATCTTGGCTATGAGTTCTTGTTTTTTTATCGTTAAGTAATATTATTACACTATAACAGGCAGTCTCTTTATATTTTAAAACGGAATATGACTTCATGATTGTCATCGAACTGTAAAAGAAACATTTTTGTACTCAGTTCGAATTATTTCTTTACTGTGCGTAGTCTGGCGTGATATCACTTTAGGGTATGTATTTCTTATACAACCTTGTTCGTTGTACGTTCGAATCTCAGCCCAACTAATAATTTTACGAGGCGACTTATTAGTTTTGGAACCTTGTTTTGTTCACGTGCGATCTCACCGCTTATAAGACCGTTTGTAATCGTTTCTGTAATGCCTTTTTCAGGAAAAACAGAACTCTTAATCGGTGTCGAGTTTTTGCGGCCATTCGCTAGTTAAAGCGACTGTTGCTAGGTTTTCGGTGGAGCGGACGTTAAATCGCGGTTTGATTTCGTGTCACGTTTGTGCGCCGTTTTGTTTCACAATCTAGACACTATGGTCTAAAAAAAAAATATCATGACATCTTCATTTAATATAAAGTTATTCAAGTTTTAAGAAACTACGATTTTATAGAGAGGTCTGCCATTATGCGCGCATCACATAAAACTACGGGATAGATTTCGATATTTTTTTTTAGTTTTATTTCATAGACACTTGGTCCTTATCTAAAAAAAATCTCTTTTTCCTCTGTCTTTTCGTTACCTTTTCACAGCTCAGCCATTGAACCAAACTTAACTAAATTCGGCTCAGAGATAGCTTGCATCCTGGAGACGGACATAAGATACTTTTTATACCGAAAAATCAAATACTTTCGATTTAAAAACTTATATCACACGGACGATGTCGCGGGCATCAGCTAGTATACTGTATAATATATGACACGGAGACAATCACACTACAACCAGAGCCGAAAAGTAAGAAAATAATTTTTATATATTTTATAAGCTTCTAAGCGACGTTGGTGGGTATAATCAGTTCGGACAATATTGCTGTGTCCCAACTTTAAATTTTTAGACTGCATATTTATTTTAAAAGCGAATAGGAATCTTTTGAATGAATTAGCTCGCCCTAGAAATGAGATCAGATCAAATATCTTTAGTTACTATCACCTAATGAAACCTAACGACATATTTCATATCGAATGCCGCGGTGTAAGATTTTTTAATTTACCAAGCAAGTAGCAGACGTAGCATGACCTATATCCGGTTTATATATTAGGAATAAATTTGATTCAGGTAACATAGTGGAACATAGTTCTGTAGATTTTACTGGTGGTAGGATTCCTGTGTAGAAATCCGTTTAGGCAGTTGCAGTGGCAGTTATTCTGCCGTCAAGCGGTAGTGTGCAAATATTGCTGCGTTTCGGTTTGAAGGGAACTGATAGGTAGTGTAATAACTGAACATATGAGACTTGAGTAGTGATTAGAGACTGATTTGATACCCCAGTTGCCTACGGAAGATTTCCGCGCCCTGCTCCCTGCAAAGCATACATGACGTATAAGAAGTCTGTAAATGATAAAATTATCTTTAGATACTTATGCTTATCATATTTTTTTTTGAGTAGCAATTAATAGCAATTAAAATTTTAAAGTTTTGCCTGCGTAAATTTTGCGCGTTTGGAAATCCGCCCCAAGAAATGATGACTCAGTTACGACCGCAGTACAGCAGTACACATGTGTTCTGGGTGACACAGCATTTGTTATGGGTAGACATCGCACTGCAGGTGAACGATATCCTCATCTCGTCACTTAATTCCATAAAAAATTAGTCTACTTATACTTAACATACCGCTAGTAAATATGACCTAGTGGTCAGAGTACCTGACTTCTAAGCCGCGGGTCCTGGGTTCGAATCCCAGCCGGAGCCAACATTTGTGCTAAAACATAAATTGTTGGTTTTCGGGTCTGGTTGTGTTGTGATTGTCCCCGTGTTTCTGACACTGCATCCTAGCCTACCTCCGATCTTATCGCATCAGCGTTACATCGGGCGCGGGTAGGTTGGGACGTGTGAGTGCCTCTGTGTTTGCGCGTACACTTGTGGCACTATAATATCTCCTGCGCAGTTGATGGTTCTCGACAGTAGTCGGCAGTTGTAGCCGTGGTCGAAATCGGCAAGGACAACACACATCATCATCATGAAACGTAGTTATAATACAGCCCCTCGGAAGCGAATGCGATTTAATTAACGCACAGTGTTGCCAGATTTTTAGACCAAGCGGGATTTAAATCCAAATTTTATTTGAGAGAAAAAAAGCTTAAACAAGTTTAACTTCGAAATAGGCACATCATAAAAGACGTAAAAATCAGTAGTTTTTTTGACATTGAAACACCTGTTAGAGCGTTTTAGATTTAATGACTCAATCTCAAACAACAATCGGCTCGCATTTGGTTCATAGGACACGAACATTAGTGTCACTGACCGCCTGTCAGGTGAAATGATCGAGTTCCAATTGAAACATTTGACTATACTGACGCTAGTGCTCCCCGTTCCCGTTTCCCGCCCGTTCACTAAAGAGCTACACACATCTACGCCGGGCGTTCAATTCAACACCAAGTGTGTTGTATGACCGGCCTGTGACGCCCGCGATTCCGCCGTGCCGCATCGTCGAATAATCCCTTCTGACGGTGTCTGCCCCGCATGACATTTAATTTTAGGCTAAAAATCGGGACGTTTGGCAACACTGTAACTTAGTAATAACTTTTATTAAATATTTTGTAAATCATTTATAATAATGATAAAATTGAATAAATCATTTATAATATTGAATCAAAGAAATTAAACATATAAATTAAATATATAACCTAGCCAGAATCATAGTGGCACCTAATAATGTATTGAAACAAAATTCATTACTAATCTATGTTCATGGGAATGAAGAATGGTTATTTGCATTATAGACTAAATTAAGCTTAAGATAGTGTCATCTTGCGACGTTTTTTTTAGTATTCGTTTTTGTTCTTGTAAAAAGACATCAATAAGTGTATAATAATACAATACCTATAATTTAATGCAAAGGTTTCTAAGAATTTATAATTTGCTCAAATTTTTGAACTTAACATTTGTTGTTTCATTGAACTATAATATAATTACCATTATTTAGATATTTTTTTTTAATAAACGATGCCTTACAGTAGGATTGCTCCTGTGTCGTGGGTACGTTTTACCTTTCATAACGTTTTAAATTTCATTTAATTGACATAAATTCCACATGCACGAACCACCCAGACCCGGAGCAACTATCTGTAGACCATACAAATATTTGTCCCATGCGGGAATCGAACCAGCGACCCGCGGCGCAGAAGCCAAGAGCTTAGCCACTGCGCCAACCGAGCCGACAACATATATAAATATATAATAGCACGATATATAAAATCGGAATAACATCAAATGAATAGAAACTCATAGATTTTGTTAAGCATTTTCGTCTTTATTGCCATGGGTGCAAAGATTACTGTTTTTTATAGAAATGAAATTGTTGATCAAACTGTAGCGGATACCATAATCGAATAAGTATGAAGAAATTAAATATTTATCATAAATAATTAAATTATAAATATGCAGAAGCTATATTATTCAGCTCGTTGATTTCGTATAGTCTACTTACACTTACATACATGATAAAATACTATTCGTTTCTATATATATATGACATACAACGGATCGTAAGAAAAGTCTCGTTTTGTTAATATGGGGACCGGGCGTAAGTTGCGGCAGAAGGTGGAAGAAACATAGGTCCAACGGTGCCGTATTCATAAGCTGATAATCGCGAAATTTAGACCCCATTTCACCGATTGCTTTGGAAACCAAGTTTAATAAAACCACGTTTTACTTAACTGAGTTCATATGTATCATTTGATCTCGTTTTTCGTCTAACCGATTTCATCACCCGACTCCATTTTGATCGC